>JARFMH010000015.1:0-240351 GCA_029532395.1 Schizosaccharomyces lindneri | reverse complement strand
TATGGTATGGTATGGTATGGTATGGTATGGTATGGTATGGTATGGTATGGTATGGTATGGTATGGTATGGTATGGTATGGTAAGAAGAGGACCAAAAACAAACAAATGATAAAAGGCAGACTGCCAAGTAGTTCATTTTTATATGAACGATATTATAAAAGTTTTCCAGTCTAGATGTCATTTTCCTTGTGTATTTCTCTTGGGCGGCAAGAGACCTTAACACAGTGCCTCATACATTGTTGCTTCTTCCACTAGGAAACAAGAGAGCTTTTACTTGGATTGATCCTCTTCATACTGGTTTGATGGGAAATTGTACTCTGTGGGGGTCAGCTGGCTAGTCCAAGAAGGAAGTAAAGGTATGACTTTCCCCCACCCTGCCAACGATTGACTAGCTGGTAACCGAAAACACACAAGTGGGATGTCGCAGTGTCTGAGTACTACTAGTACTACTAGTACTACTGCTAGTAAGGAGTAGGTGTAGTGTAGGTATAGGTACATATTTTACTCTGTATAATTATATTATATGACTAGAATGTAATAACTTTTACAATGACCTTTTACATTTTTCTTTTCTATTTCGATGAAAGAAAATTCGTTTGATCGAAATGACCTTTATGAAGAAAGATTAGGAAAATAACTAATAGAATGAAAAATGCCAACAAATACGTAAACCTTTCACCCACACCAAGCATGAGACAAACGAGAGTGTAGAACCTTTCTACGGAAATACATATTATCCTAAAGAGTATATTCGTTATTGTTCACTGTTGGCTACTCCTGGTTTTCACAGCTTTCCTTGACCAACGTACAGTTGTTTCCGAGTTTATAGCATTCGTTCCCATAAAATGAATTCCTTTTACCGTTTTTCAAGAGGACTTCGTCCATTCAACCATCTCAAGACTGGTTTAGCCCATAGAACATTTCAGACTTCTTCAGTCATGAAACAGGTTCAACATGTCAAGTCATTGGAGGACTATGCCCAAAGAGTCAAGTAGGTCATTTTGTCAATTTCACAATATATTAATTCATTTGCTCTAGTGCTGACAAAGTCACCGTCGTGGATTTTTATGCTGACTGGTGTGGACCCTGTAAGTTTCTTAGCCCTCTATTGGAAAAGTTGAGCAATAGTCATTCGAAATCCTCTTTCATTGCTGTGGATGCCGATAAGTACACCGAACTCGCTCAAAAAAATGAGGTCTATGCGCTTCCTACGGTGGTTTTATTTAAAAAGGGTCAAGAATTAGACCGTATCGTTGGTGCAGACATTCGCGCAATCAATGGTCTTCTCGCCAAATATGAAACCTCATAATCCTTTTTTGATCCGAAATAAAAACTTGTTTGTCCATTTTCTTATCCATATCACGTTACGTGAGATGCATCTTTTATAGAAATAAAAAAAAGAAAAAAATATCATTTCATTGTTTAATGATTATCCTTTTTTTTTTCGTTCTCATTCAATTAGTTTTCATTTTCGCTCGTCGAATGGATTTTCAATCATAAAAAGGCATCTTCTAACTGTTGTGTAGTGCTCCATTGTATCCGTAAATCGTAATACACGCATCAATATTGAATGTAAAGCAACGTCCGTCTGGACATACAGAAATGTCAGTTGATTTATTTTCAATTCTGCTAAAGGATAATTGTTTAAATACACCATATGTACTTGTCCATATATGCTTCAAATTTCAGTCCCTTTCATCTCGGTA
This sequence comes from Schizosaccharomyces lindneri, assembly GCA_029532395.1. NCBI lineage: Eukaryota > Fungi > Ascomycota > Schizosaccharomycetes > Schizosaccharomycetales > Schizosaccharomycetaceae > Schizosaccharomyces > Schizosaccharomyces lindneri. Next base: position 238,645 of record JARFMH010000015.1, on the reverse strand, counting down.
ATAAAAGGATAGTAAAGCTTGTACACATAATACAATCTTTAAGGGATCAGATGCCTTGAATATGTCTACCAGTCGATTCATTGTGTGTTCGTCATCACAACAGCCAAGTATCAAGGCAGCATAGGCGATTTGGTGTGGATGAGCCAAAAGACATAAATCAGTCGCGTAAGAATCGTTCACGATATTCCTTATAAATAATCAGTACGAATTATTATAATTTGCCTTACCATGCTAGTTGCACTTGGGATTTCGTAATCAACCCATCACGAAATATCTTTTCTAATGTCGGATATGGATGGTAAACAATGAGATACGCTTCCAAAACAGAAATTATGTCAAACTCCAATGCAGCTACTTGTGATCTGTCTATCGGTAGCATTGGATTCCACAGTGCATTCGCTTCGTTACAAATCGTCCGAATATGAACTGGACTCTCTTCCACTTTGCAAGCTAAGTACACACAAGCCGAAACATGTTGCTCCAAAGTATGCTCAACTTTCCCTTCTTTCTTTGAAAAATATCGCTTTAAAAGGACAGAAGCGGTCGCCATAACCCTTTGATGGAGTTTTATTTTATCCCCAATTTCTTGGATTCCTTTTCTTAGTTAGGGTACTCTGCACATAAAGATTCATCAACTTAAACTTACGTTCCCAATGTAAAATCGAATCTTCACTAAATGCATTGGTCTCTGATAACTTTGGCTTCGCTGGTAAGTAGAATTGTATCCTTCAAGGTTAGCAAATAGTAGACTAATAGATTTAAAAAAGAAAACAAAAGGTATATTGCCAGGAAAGCCCGCAAGAATATCCACGCACCGAACATTGGTTCGTACAACCACCTCAGCAAGCATAACTACTCTTAATCTCTATTAATCTCTACAAGAAACAAAGAATAAGAAAAATCTTTTAAAGCTTATAAGGGAAATACTTTCAAGGAGATCGTTCCCTCGTCTCCAGCGTGTACGCTTCAAAATCCGCAAAACAAACCTAGCTCAAACCTTATTCTAAATTTATATGAAAGGAAAAAATATATAATTTAAAAAATGAAAGGAAAAAGAAAAAGCAAACAACCCCAATTCAGGTTATAACTTACAATTGACTAGAAGACCAATAATTACCTGACATATATGCCAAACATAAATCTTGCCCTCAAATAATTTTCGTAAAGAATTAAAACTGTAGCTAGAAAGCTATTTCATCTGTAATGACAATTTTTGTTCCAAGGTGTTACTGGTGAAGTGGTATAAGCAAACTTCTTCTAACTACCACTATCCAATAATACACACGAAAAATCGACATGGAAGGATGCGAATAGAAACAATTGAAAATCCTTTACAAAGTCCTCTTCCATGTGGATTGAATACTTTAAAAGATAATGTTTACCCAGGAAAACTTCACGATCCTAATTTTGTAAACGTTCTGTTGAAATGTAAAGATTTGTATTGTCAATCCTTTTTGGACGAAACAGAGCTGGTAAGTTAATTGGAATGGGACTATTTCTAATTGTAATTTCATTATAGAAACGAGCAATTCATGGTGTAAAATTGATTCAAAAACAGCAGCAAACTTATTATCCAAAACATGGATACTGGAAACTACATGCCTCTCACCATGATAATCATAAAAATCTTATAATTCCGCAGAGTTGGATGCATGATACCCCACATATGAAACTTCTATTCCATCGGTTACAAAATCTCCCGGATGGTGACTTTTTATTGAGCCATGATGTTATGAATGGAATTGGTTATTTCTTTAGCGGTGGCATTGCAGGTATCGTCTCTCGTACATGTACAGCTCCTTTGGATCGTTTAAAAGTAATGTTAATTTCTGATACATGTTCAAAGCCATCTTCTAAGTATCCGTTCTCTACATTAATACATACCACCAAGAGTCTTTACAGTCGAAGTGGAATTCGAGGGTTCTTTGTAGGGAATGGCATTAACGTCTTAAAGGTTATGCCAGAATCATCAATAAAATTTGGATCATATGAGGCTATGAAAACCCTCTTTGGTATTTCTAGTACTCAAGAACATAATCCCCTTTATTCATATCTAGCAGGTGGTTTCGCCGGAACGGTTGCTCAGTTTTTTATTTATCCAGTCGATACGTTAAAATTTCGAATTCAATGCAGTGACTATAGTACCCAAAAGGCAGGACGAAGTGTTGTTTTTGAGAATATAAAACAGTTGTATAAATCCCATGGTGTACGAGGTTACTATCGGGGAATACTGATTGGGGTACTGGGTATGTTTCCCTACAGTGCCACAGATTTAGGAACCTTCGAAGGACTGAAGAAGACTTGGATTGGTATACTTTCAAATAAAGACAACATAGATCCTCAAGATGTAAAGTTGCCAAACGGCTTGGTCATGGTTTTCGGTGCTCTTTCCGGTAGCATAGGTGCTACTTTAGTTTTTCCTTTAAACGTAATACGTACACGACTTCAGACACAAGGCACCCCTGGTCATCGTGCTTCATATACAGGTTTCGCTGATTGTTTCTTAAAGACCACCAAGAAAGAAGGGTTTAGAGCTTTATACAAGGGTCTGGCACCTAATTTGCTCAAAGTCGCTCCTAGCGTGGCAATTTCGTACTTGGTATACGAAAATTCAAAAAGTCTTCTGGGACTGCAATGAAGTACTAGTAACGGTATTTTTAGGTAAACATACATTCTTTCGTTTAAAGCTTGGAATTATAATTTTTTTATTTATTATTTTAAATACGGTTACAAGCGTTAGGTTGTAAAGTAGATACTGATGAAAAAATCAGTTGGTCGAACAAAATATCTGCTTTTTTTCCAAAGCTCTTAATTTCATTACTAAGTAAAATTCTAAATACATAATATACAGATCCCAAAAGTAATTTGCAGAAATAATGATTATTGGGTGATAGGAGCGTGTTTCGAAAAAGCCGATTCATTATTTTTCAGTTCATCCGGGATACGTGCTTTAGCACTTTTTGACAGCATTACCCTAAGATCGTAAAAGACATCTTCATCCTCAGAGCCCAAAAATGTAATAGCAACACCAGATTTACCAGCACGACCTGTACGTCCAATTCTGTGGGTGTAATCTTCAATGCTTTTGGCCATATTATAGTTAAGTACTAAAGATACGTTGGGTATATCGATACCACGACCAGCGATATCAGTAGCAACCAAAATATCGGCTGCTCCACCACGTAGTTGTTCAATAGCTTTTTCTCTTTGTTCCTGATTTTTACTTCCATGAAGTGTAACAGCACGCCAACCTAGAGTGTTCAGCTGTTTTGAAATGGCTTCGATGTTTCTTTTCAAATTTACAAAAACGATGATAGGAGGAGCAAACCTACCGGATTCAAGAATTTCTTCAAGACGTTTCATGCGCTTAGAGTCATCAGAAACCATTTCGACTATTTGTTCAACTCTATCGACAGCTTGTCCAATACTACCAATGGTCAGTAGTGTCGGATTATTTAGATATCGTTGTGCAAGGTTTGCAACCCTCGGAGGTAATGTAGCACTAAACATCAGGGTTCGACGCATTGAGGAAGGCTGATTCTCACTAGCAGGAATAATAGCATTTTTATCGGAACTATTCGATGAAGGAAGAGACTCCAGAATTTTGTTCACATCTTCTTCGAAACCCATGTCTAACATCCGATCGGCCTCATCCATAACAACGTAAGAACATTGACTTAAAACAAAAACTCTTCTATCAAGACAATCAACCAGACGTCCAGGGGTAGCAACAACAATATGAGCTCCTTGACTCAACTGAAAAGATTGTTCTTCAAAAGCATGACCGCCAACAACAGAAACGCAGCGAAAACCAAGAGGTTCTGCAAATTTGTTGCCTTCGGCTTGAATTTGTTGCGCCAACTCACGTGTTGGAGCTAATACGATCGCATATGGCCCAAGATGAAGATTTGTTTCATCTAAAGGAGGATATTTTAAAATAGCTTGTATCAGTGGAATCATGAAAGCTGCTGTTTTACCACTACCAGTTTCAGCAATTCCAATCAAATCTCTTCCTTGTGATAAAACAGGAATTGATGCACGCTGAATCGAACTTGGTTCTTTATAATTATTTTTCCTTAAAACGTTCATTAGTTCACTGGGTAAGTTAGCTTCTTCCCAGTTTCTCAAAGGGTTTGGAACATCATCTCCTTTCATGGAAATGTTGTAGTCCTCTCTTAATATTCTCCAATCCCGGGGCTTCATAGCTTCCAATGGTTTTTCTCTCCAAGGAACATCGTCCCAATCAACTTTACGGGACTTTCTTTCGTGTAGGTGCAGAAGTTCATGCGCTCTTTTTTTGTCTTCATCCGATCCTTGTAATAATCGTTGAATTAACCCTGATCTTTCTTTTACGCTTTCTATGGATTTTTCGTCAAACCCTCCTAGTTTGCCTCTACCGAATACAGCAATCGTTGATTCAGGTGAAACCAAAAAATCCGCATCCTTCATTGTATCGTCTGTTGCATCCCAATCAAAAACAAATTTTTTGTCTGCATTTCTTCGTCGTTTCTTTTGAGGTCGAGGTTGAATTCCCATGTATCTTTGTCGTACAGCAGCAGCGAAACTTTCATCTGCGGAATTTTCATAATTACTTTCATTACTTACTGGTGTTACCGATTTTAGATTATCCCGTTTAGTTTCAGATCCAAGACCGTTTGCCCCTTCTTCGTACTGATTAATTATTCCATTCTTCAAGTCTGATAACTCAGTGGATTGCCTGCTTTTAGCTTGCTCTACTTCTTTTTGCCTTCGTTCAAGTGCTAAACGCGTTCGCTCAGCTTTAGATAAAAACTTTGGTTTGGATTCTCGTTCTTCGCGAGTCCTTTTGTTTTTAACAATCTCTTCAAGAGATGGAATCGGCGCTCTAGAGGACATAAACGTTTACTTGGTAGATTTCAGTCCTCTATATGATCAATTAAACACTTGCGTTTTTTTATAATAAATAGATATATTTACTTCCCTGTGTAGTAACAATTTATTTTATTGAATGAATGGGATGGTTATACATACTAACTGATTTACCGGCCCTTGTTAGTATTCGTTGTAGACGTTAACGAATAGACAATCAGATCTCCTTAATAAACAACAATAAAACTGATAAATAAAGAAGAAATCAATTGGTATCGATCAAAAACAACCATTGATAAAATCCTATTGTAATTCAGAAGTTGTTCACTTTATTATTATGAGGATGGATTAATAACGGTAAAAGAAGTACGCTTGTGGGAAAAATTAAAAGTATACATAACATAAATAAAATAGTAGTGTAGCATGGATTTTAATTGGCCTACAAAAATAGAATATTTACCAAGAAACCTGCTGCATCTATTAATATACACATGTATGAAGTTCATTAAATATAATTCGAAGCCTTTACGTATTGCACTTATGTAGTCAGCTTGATATTTTCCGTTCTTTTATGCATCTGGGTGTGATTCAAGCCATATTTCAGAATCCATTGGCCCAATAGAAATATTTCTTAAAGGTATCGTAAGATTTCTGTATCTTCGTTCCAAATTGGATTCCGGAGTATGTTCTGATAAATACCAATTTTCCCAAGCCCTGGGTCTGGTGTCGTTTTCTTTCAAGGTGATTCGAATCGACCATGAACAATCTGTGAAATGTCAGAAATAATTTCTAAAGAAATACAAAAGTAACTTTACTTTCAGGAAGATTTCGTAACGAATGCGTAGCATTTTGAATTCGGATCATTGCTGCTCTTAGAGATTCTACAAAAGATTCAGAGTACGGCACTCTTGGAGACACACTGATGACTGGGTTAGAAATAAAAATTACAATTATTAATTTTATCCTTACGGTTTTTCCAATAGAAAGTCTGGGATCCTTGGAATCGAATAGGTTGAAAATATGTAACGTTCCAGTTCCACTTGATCTTTTGATACAATAGAGAGATAAATACATTCCACTGCTCCCTAGTAGGTTAGAAAATTTATCAAATAGAAAAAAAAAAGGTCATTGAATATTATACCTCTTGCAATTCCTGAGTGCAGGCCTCAACAGCGTCTTGAATGTAACTGCATAGTATTGGATGGCGAGATTGCCAAACAACAGTGTTATACTTTCTAGACTTAATAAAGAGACCTGATTTTGTAAACACTCAATGCTCGTAATATACGGTAAGTAGTCTTACTTTCTGGATATAAATGACGATTGCATAGTATGCAATGAATACAGACAATTACTGAATTCTTAGTTAGTTTCCCAAAAAAAGCAGTTATCACTTACAAAACTCACGGAAGACCTCGATGCATTCTGAAATGTGTTAAAATCGTAAGTCATAAACCACGTACGTTTGACTGTCCATGATGAATCCTCAGTTGCCATTTTCAATCCTTTAACTAGCTACAACTATAACGCTACTCAGTAACTGCAAAGAAGATTGATTAACAGGCATGCGCAAACAAGTAGCACGAATGGATAGATATTTTGTATGACTAAAATGTATTGCCGATGACTGAGGTTTTAGATAAGTTTAGAATGAAAACGAGAAAGGACAAGTATTTCGTTCTAAAGAGTTCCTAGTTGGTTTAGCCAAAAGGCTTTTTCGTTTGAAAGTACAATGTCTTGAGATCCAACTTTTACGATTCGTATCCAGTCGCTTAAAGCCGTAGACTTGCTTGGCGAATGCTAAACGGCTTTCTGACTACAGAAGTATTTATTTAAATCCTTTATGAAAATAATAATATATTTGAATTTAAATAGACGAAGCATTATTAATTAATGTTCTTCATATAACTAAATAAACTTACCGTAGTAGCGTGGGTTTTATACATATTGTGCTAGTGTCAAAGGTCACTCATTCACCGACAACCAACAATAGGTGCACTCCTATAGACATTAAGAAGTGGTACAATACCCTGAAAGAATCAGTATTTACAAGAAAGAAGGGTGCGACGACCATGGATATGCTGGATGAAGCAATTACGGAAGTCAACAGAAAAATTGAGAGGGAAAGATCGGTGATTCATGGAGCCCTTTCGATGAAACGTTTGACCCAAAATCCAGTAGTTCATCAGCAGCTTCATAGCAATATCGAGGAAGCAAAGAAGAGCATAATATATCTTGAAGAACGTCTTGGAAAACTGCAACTTCGAAAGTCAGGGAGCGTCACGTCGAAGGGGTCCTCAGAACAGACACTGAAGCCTCAATATTCTAATCCAAAATCCTCCAAAAGTGTATCTTCAAGTTTATCAAATGTTGACTCCAACTTAGATTTGTTGAACTATGATGCGTCTTTGACGATTAACAAAATCTCGTTTCTGTTGCAACAGTTGGAATTCAAGCTTTCGGTTGAGGAACAATATCGAAGAGGTATTGAAAAAATGGCAAAGTTGTACGAACGCGAGCACGATCGACGAAGCATTGCAGAGGCTGAAAAGAAGTATGAAGAAAGCGCTCAAAAAATCAGTTTACTTCAACATTCATTAAAACGTTACCATGACTTACATATTGAGATTGATGAAGATGATGTCCCCACTAATGAAAGTCGACTGAACCTGAATGCTCGACGACCTCAATCCGGCTTACTCAAAATAGGTGTGCATTCCATACGAAACGTTTCTCATTCTGCTGGATTATCTAAACATACGGAAACACTTGTGGTCATTCGTGCTGAAGACCTTGAGCGCGCTAGGACGAGGACTAGTCGTGCTGGTAAATTTTATGACAACTTTGAGATAAATCTCGAAAAAACTAACGAAGTGGAGATTATTGTTTATGAAAAAAAGAATGAAAAAGTATTATTACCTGTTGCATTGCTATGGGTCCGTCTTTCAGATTTGGTTGAGAAACAACGTCGTAAAAAAGTTGAGCAAGAAGTATCCGATAAAGGTTGGGTCAGCGCAGATCACATGCAGAATCAAAGACTATCTATGTTTTTACCATCATCACTGTCTTCGTCTAAACCAGAAAATGCCGTTTCAAAATCTCCTGAAGGAAACTCGACTGTGAATGCTTGGTTTTCTTTGGAGCCCTTGGGTCAAATCCATTTGACTATGAATTTTACCAAAAACAATGTTCGAAAACGTCCTTTTGATGCAGGCCTAGGTCGACAAGGTGCAATTCGTCAGCGCAAAGAGAGCGTGCATGAGGTTTACGGGCATCGTTTCTTACAACACCAATTTTATCAAATTATGCGCTGTGCTTTATGTGGTGAATTTCTGAAAAGTGCCGTGGGTATGCAATGTAAAGATTGTCTTTACACATGCCATAGAAAGTGTTATTCCAAGGTTGTAACGAAGTGCATTTCTAAGTCTAGTGACTCATTTTCAAGTGAGTATGAGAAAATTAATCATAGGATACCACATCATTTTGAGTCTCATACTAATATCGGAGCAAACTGGTGCTGTCATTGTGGTTATATTCTACCTTTTGGTCGTAAAAATGCTAGAAAATGCACAGAATGCGGAATTACTGCACATGCTCAGTGTGTCCATCTAGTTCCTGACTTTTGTGGAATGTCAATGGAAATGGCTAACCGTGTCCTTTCTGAAATCCGTACTACTAAACAAAAAGCGACTAATCTTAATAAGAAGCCTAACAATCTTGCACCTGCTTCAAAAACAGCAGTTTCTGAAGACAAAGCTAGTCAACCTTCACAGGTTGGTACATTAAATGAATCTCCTACTCCTACATCCCAGAAGTTTTCAATTGAACCGATAAAAAGAAAGCCAGTCCAAGCTGGTGCAATAGAGCTTATGGGTAAAAAAGATACAAAGGAACAAATTCCTGATGAATCAGATATTAAAGATAAAGATATCAAAAAGGATGAAGAGGTCCCTGTGAAGGGTGTAAACACTATAGTCTCTTCTCGTGACGCTTCTGTCCCAGGTATTACTCCTGATGGAAAACCAAAAAGAATTGGCTTGGAAGATTTTAACTTCTTGACTGTCCTAGGTAAAGGAAATTTCGGAAAGGTTATGCTCGCTGAATATAAAAGCAACAAGGAATTGTACGCAATAAAGGTGTTGAAGAAAAAGTTTATACTTGAGAACGATGAAGTTGAAAGTACCAAATCTGAAAAACGCGTTTTCCTTGTGGCTAACCGCGAGCGTCATCCATTTTTAGTAAACCTTCACTCTTGCTTCCAAACAGAGACAAGAATATATTTTGTAATGGATTTCGTTAGTGGTGGTGATTTAATGTTACACATTCAACAACAACAATTCTCTAGACGTCGTGCTCAATTTTATGCTGCAGAAGTATGTTTAGCATTAAAATATTTCCATGATAATGGCATCGTCTATCGAGATTTGAAATTGGATAACATTTTGTTAAGTCCTGATGGTCATATTAAGGTAGCAGATTACGGACTTTGCAAGGAAGATATGTGGTTTAACAATACAACGGCTACATTTTGTGGTACGCCTGAATTCATGGCTCCTGAAATTCTATTGGAACAAAACTATACTCGTAGCGTGGATTGGTGGGCATTTGGTGTACTCATATATCAGATGCTTCTTGGTCAATCCCCATTTAAAGGAGACGATGAAGAAGAAATTTTCGACGCTATTTTGTCTGATGAACCTTTATATCCAATTCACATGCCAAGAGATTCTGTTTCTATTTTGCAAAAGCTGCTCACACGAGATCCTACGAAGCGGCTCGGGTCCGGTGAGAACGATGCAGAAGATGTTATGGCCCATCCCTTCTTTAATAACATTAATTGGGATGATATTTATCATAAGCAAACACAACCACCTTATATCCCTCAACTTGATTCACAAACAGATACCAAATATTTTGATGAAGAATTTACTAGAGAATTACCGGTTTTGACACCAGTCCAATCAGTTTTGACCGATAAGATGCAGGAGGAGTTCCGCGGTTTTTCTTACTTCAGCCATGATGATTCAGCATCTGTTAAAGCGTAATATTTTCTACCTGACATGATAAAAAGTTCGTTGTAATATTTTTATTTTAATTTTGTTGTCTTAATAAAATAATGAAATGATGCCTCCTCCCTTTTTGATTTCGCATAGTGCAATAACATTTTGATGAATAATGTCTAATGATCTTTCATTCATTACGATAGTTACCTTTACTTTTAATTAGTTTTGGAAAATTTTATATATTTTAAAGTCTCCTATTTAAGCCTTGTAATCATAACCTTTTTTAAAGGGGTCAAATGCAAGAAGTCAAACATCACACTAATTATGACAAAATTAATGCATACCGGCATGAGGATCTTCAGGTTGTTGCTCAGGATCCAATTTTATACTTGTATCAATTCGTAAGATGGCAATGCAAGCTTCAACCGCACTCTTCAAACTCTTTAACTTAGACATAGAAGGTTCCAAAACACCAGCCTTTATATTATCCCGTATAACACCGTTCAACAAATCAAGGCCATAATTCTTATAGCCACGCTTCTTTGTATCTGTAACCTCAGCATTCTGGCTAGCAGCATGATAAGCACGAAGTTTCGCTGTGAGTTCAGTGGAATCCTTTGCAGCATTTACAGCAAGGGTTCTAGGAATAATTAACAAGGCTTGAGCAAATTCAGCAATTGCTAATTGTTCACGAGAACCAAGTGAAGTAGCAAAGTTTTCTAAATATATGCTAAGTGCACTTTCAACAGCACCACCGCCAGGGACAACAGTACCGCTCTCTAAAGTACGTTTGACAACTGAAAGAGAATCATGTAATGAACGCTCCATTTCGTCCAAAGTGAACTCATTTGGACCACGTAAAACCAAAGAAGCTGAAGAATAAGCTTTAGTACCTTTGACCAATATACATTCATCATCGGAAAACTTTTCTTGGACAACTTCTTCAGCGTAACCCAAATTCGAGCTTTCGAATACTTCGTCACCTTCGAGATTGGACAATGAACTTAACATGGTAGCACCACTTGCCTTTGCAATACGTCTCAAATCTTCACGCTTGCATCTGCGCACAGCCATAGCACCAGCTTCTATGAAGGACTTCAGACATAAGTCATCAATTCCCTTTGTCGTTAATATGACATTAGCACCAGAGTTGAGAATCTTCTTGATGCGTTCCAAGATAATCATAACTTCACGTTCGCGAATCTTTTCTAATTGATCGGGATCATCAATGGTGATATGCACACCTAATGCCATACGAGTTCTCTGTAAATCCATGTCCAAAATAGCAATCTTTGCATTTGGAATCCTTGTCTTCATTGCCTGACTTGCAACCGTACAGTTCAATGCATATCCTTTGACCAAAACAGATTCACGAGAGCTTCTACCATGAGCCTTCAAGATATTGACGGCCTTGACGGGATAACGAGTTTCCCCCTTGGGATTAATGCTTTTTACAGAAAGCATAGCATCAACAGCCATTGCTGAGAAAAAGTCCGAATCATTACCAATGACCTTTGAAGACATACTAGTTTTTGCAACGTTGATCAAACTTTCTTTTCCTAAGGTATCAACACTGGAGCTCAAAACATCGTTCATGAACTTTACGGCTTCGCGGATGGCTAAACGATATCCTGTAATGATGGTAGTTGGGTGAATTTTATTTTTCACGAGTTCATTAGCCCGTCTCAAAAGCTCAGCAGCGATGATAACAACACTTGTGGTACCATCACCAACTTCTTTGTCTTGCTGTTGGGCCAACTCTACCAAAACTTTACCGGCAGGATGTTCGACGTCTAGTAATGATAAAATGGTAGCACCATCATTGGTGACGGTTACATCCTAATAGCGTTAGTTGTCATCCCATAAAGATTTTTTTTTCACAGTGTAAACTGTATAGACACCGATGGAACTCAAATTCTCTCACTCCTTAATCGGGCAACAATCCTTTTCGAAAATATAATTAACTTACACCAATATCATCCACTAGCATCTTATCCAAACCAACAGGGCCAAGGGAAGACTTCACGATATTGGCAATTGCAGTCGTAGCCAAAACTAACAGCGTAAGTAATTTGTATGCTAAAAAATAAGCTGGCAATCCTTACCATTTTGATTGCGGACATCCTCGCCGCTAACTTTTTCACCACTCAAAACTAGAATTCAGTTAGCAAGATATTTTAAGTAAGCTATAGTACATACAGAGAGTGGATTCTCTAGGTGCTTGAAACATTCTATAACGATTCAAGTTCCCCTACAAACGGGCTCGAATACTCTTTTGTAGTTGATGAAGAAGCGACTGCAGTCTGTGGACTTCTTCCAACGTGACTTGAAACTGTTACCTAGTATAGCGTAGTAGGCTACAGTTCGTTTAACTGCTGTAAAAAATAAGAGAAACTTGAAAGGCATAAGAAATTACATTACTTATGTTATGTTGTCTATGAATGGAGCTTTCCTATTGTTTTTACCTTTTGATTAATGACTTCGGTTATCTGAAATAGATGATGGCCGATTGTCGTGCGATTCTTCTTGTTTGAATGCTAAAACGTATTCCTACTTTTACATGTTTGGTTCACAAGAGCATATCTAAGCGTCTAAGACTTTAGTTAATCCGTCAGAGTATATATTCTCGTACTTGACACTTCTATAGTTATTTTACTATGATTAAGAAAGTGATGATGTAAGAACATAAATTATCTGAGACAAAGAATGTGCGACCCAAAAGACAGAAAAATAAATATATTTTTTAAATAGAATAGAATTATAGCAGTCCAATTCTATCAGACTGCTGAAGCTTTGAACAAAAGAATGGCTGGCAGCCGTTATTGGATTCTCGTCAGCGTGACGCATCAGACCCTGGTGTTAATAGAATAAGAGATACAAAGGAAAGTATTAAAGACGGGAAAATATTAGCATATCTTCACTGTTTTCAATTCAAAAAAAATCTTAAAAAAAAAACAACTTTAAGAGATTTAAAGAATATAAAACAGCTGACAGCTTGATTGAGTGTAAGTCTTACTTTCAAAAAACCAGACATCACCAATGAAGAAGAGTTCCAAGGTGACTAAAAATCCGGCTTCGAAAAGAACTGTACAAGACGCGTTTCCCAAAATCGTACGAGGAAATTCGAAAAGCTCAGCGACGGGAAAAAATGCGAAATCGTCTGTTACAGAAAAAGGAGGAAAGAAAGAAAGCGCAAAGACATTAAGCCTAGAAGAACGAATTGAGAATGATCCTGAATTATCCAAATCTCTTGACAATGCCTATAAAGGCATATTATCGGAACGTATGAGTAAACCTGTACATGAAGAGGAAATGAGTAAAGTGCAACTAGTCCTGCATCATTTTGACATGTCTGCCAAATACGGACCTTACTTGGGGATGACCCGGCTTGAACGCTGGCGACGTGCTAAGCGATTTGAATTGGATCCGCCGGATATCATAGAACAGATCTTGACTTTGGAGGAAGCTGACGAAGAGAACAGAAAACGAGAAACATTATTCTATGATTTTAAGCCTATGGTTGATTAAGAGATGAATATGTTTAGAGTGTTTAAAATCAACTTATGACAGTGATTGATGGTGCAAAGCACTTTCGTCAGAATGAGAGGTCTCATCATGCTGTAAGTTGACCGTTGTTTCTCGTTTTGGGACCGTACCATGAACGCGAACTTGGTATAGGCAAGTATATTCTGGATTTCCCCAATTGCTTTTTATTTTAAAGATGACGTTTTTTGTTGGATACTTTGATGAAACGTGAATAGGGAAGGTTTGAATTGGCTCACCTTCAATGTTATACATCAAGTTGCCCAAGTAAGAGAATTCTTTTTTTCCATTGTGGAGGACATCTTGTCCCCAAACCTCAATTTCTTTAGGAGCACTGGAAAGATCGTGCGCTACCTTTTGATTCACATGTTCGACAGTAACGTTCGTGACGTGTACGGGGCGCGAAAGCGAGATTCCCAACTGTCCCTCTGACCCTTGGAAGCTCCAACACATTGCGACACCATTTGTTGATTGCAATGCCATGTTTGGTTCATGACCGCGGATTGTTAACGAATCGAATAAATAAGAAGCTGCCTTTGGAAGAAAAGAAGAAGGTCTCTTGACATAACTTTTCGTTGTTAGAAATGACAAAACATCTGCTCCTGTTGACAAAAGAGCAAAGTTAGGAAGGGAGACAGGGTCGCCGATATAATTTTCGACGGTAGTTTGGATGAAGTGTTTCCACTCATCGTCAAGCGTAATGGCTGCCAACTCGGAAGATTTAAACGATAGTATTTCCTTCTCTAGTTGAGACTTTAATTCATTTATTTTGGTGTGAATAATATTGTAAAATTCTTCCTTTGTCAAAAATTGAGTGGAAGATTCTAAATCATTTTCTTTTTCTTTTTTCTCGCTTGGTGGTTCAACAGTTTCGAACGGCTTGCCCAAATCAGTTGCGCTGGGAGGGGAAGGTTGGACGATCGGTGGATATATGGAATCGTCTTTACCTAACGAAATTCCCGGGGCCTTGTGGAGGATTCCTATGATGATCAAGGTGAGAAATAAAGCAAGGAAAAACCAGGCGAATGGCTTGTAGGATTCGAAAGGCAACCAAGGATTTTGGTTGAAAAACTGTTTGATTTGTTTTTTTCGACGATTCTTGGAAGGACGCTTCGAATACGGTTTGTAAGAGTCTTCATCCAAGTCGGAAACCTCTTCATTATCTTCAGTGTCTGCTATACTTGTATCTTCAATACCATCCTCGTTTTCTTCAGAAGAGTAAGAGGTATTCGATGTGGTGGATGGATCGCTTCTGATAGCACGTTCAAATTCTTCATTTTCAGAAGCTTCATTGATGTATTCTTGATTATATGGGACGTCAAGACCAAATGCAGGAGCAGGGGCTGTTTGATTTGATGACATTGTCTCAACGGAGACACGGGTAGGTGGAGAGCGAAGTTGGGTGTATCGAAGTTTGTGCATTTTAGCAGCCATGTCTGTAGTGTTTTGATGGATCTGTTCTGTGTTTGTACCTAATCGGGACCATGCTGGATGTGCACCATTATATCTCTCCCGTTTTCCTCCAACTGGTGTATTGGTAAACATTTTATGAAAGGAATTCCTCGGGCGTAGTAGCTATGAAGAGAAAAAAAGGAGATTTGGAAACCAAGATGAAAACGTCAACAAACCGAAAACGGCTTTTTGAGACTGGAATGTACACCAAAACAGATGAAGAAGAAGAGCAAATGGGAAAAAAAAGGGGAAAAGAAAAGGGAGAGAGACCAGAACGTGGAGCAATGAAAGTAAACGTAGGAAAAAGAACAAGATGTGTCAAGAATCTAGAATAGACGATGGTTTGATAATTTCAATAGAAAAGAGTAATCCAGAAAAGGATTGAAATAAATTAAATTAATACAAAAAAAGAAAGAATCCCCGAAAATGTCCCTAAACGAATGCTGTTTGCAAAACACCTTTTCCTCTTGTTTACTTGGTGGATAATGGAAGTGAAAGTATCGTTGCAATACGTTAAAGTGAATGTTTGTTTACATATCGAGCGAGTAGGAAAAAAAATAATAACAATAATAATAATAAATAAATAGATAAATCAGTATTCTGAATAGATGTATAAGAGAAATAGGAAAAGAATCGAGTTTTGAATTGTGTTGTACGAAATATAGGAATTGTGGTTGTCTTGGGTTAAAAGAGGAAAGAGAGTTTTTTTTTTTTTTTTCGTATTCGTAAAGATATAAACAAAAGCAAAGTTTACTTTTCAAAAGAATGCCACTTGATGTCAATCCTTGAGAGTAAAATAAAATAAAATAAAAAGAATCAAAAAAAAACTCTCTTTCCTCTTTTAACAAGGAAAAAAAATTCCGACCTTTTTTCCATATCACATTTTCAACACTCAATTTGAATGTATCTCTCTCTCACTGACCTTACATTGCACACTACACTACGCTATACATGCTAGGAGAGGTTGTTGGAATGCTGTATTCTCTCTAGACAAAAGTAAACAAACCAAGGCAAGAGAGAGTTTACAAAGGTGCAATGAGATACACAATCAGAGTTTACGAGAGGTACTGTAAAAGATCGACGCTAAACGAGACTGATATAAAAAATGACGTTGGATTTATGCAAACATATAGACTAGAAATCGTAAAATACTTTTTATTTTATTATTTTATTTTTTTTGTTTTCAACGAGGTTTTATGATTCTTTGTAGTTTGTTATTATTATTATTATTTTTTTTTTTTGATGAAAGAAAACAATAAAACAAAATGATTCCTAACACCTTTCTTTCTTTTCTTTTGATGACTCTGTCGCAACCCTATTTTCCTCGGAAGAATGTGTATTGACCCAGACTTACACTATGGACTGTTCGGACAAGACATGAAAAAGGAGAAAAAAGAAAGAAAAAACAGAGAGAGAGACAGATTCGTACGAAACTTAAAATTTAAAATAAAAAAGACAAAAAAATCAAACAAACAAAAGACAAAGTAAATTTTCCACTTGAATCGTCGTTTCTTTTGCTTCCTTGGGATGGATGAGGACCCTTCCCTTCCTTTTCCTTTTCCTTTCCCTTCAAGAGAAGCATGGATCTTCCTTAAGACACGGGACGGTTATTCGACCATCCGTCCTTTGTCTAACCTGAACACTGGATCGGTTAACATCGAGCATGGTCAGGGATAAACCAGTGATAGGAACAATGCAAGAGGATCTGATCAGATCCCGCAAAAAGAAAAAAAGACCAAACACACACACACACACATACATACATACATCCTAAAGACATTTCAAGAAAGACTGGTAGAGAAAACATATATGACCGTAGATCATCAACATACAAAAATTTTTTTTTTTTTCATTTTTTTACATTTTCATTTTTTTGTAGTTAGTTTATTTCATTTCAATTCAATTCAATTTATTCTATTCCTATCTATATGTAGTACTACACACGCTTCGGGGATGCGAGGTCGAGTTTTACTTTGTGTGTTTGTTTGTAAATAAAGAGATCTCTTTTTTTTTGTTTTTCCGAGACTTCTATTCCCTTCTTGTTACCTGGATCGAATGATACCTCGGTTTTTTTGCTTACGATTCACGCTAATCATGTTACCTGGATAGGAACATGGTATCTGACATGTTTCATAGTCTTTACAAGAGGATTTTCAATACGCTTGAAAAGAGAAAAGAAAACAAAAAAAAAAAGAGAGTAGAAGAAAAGAAAACAAAAAAACTTGTTATATCATTTTAAAACAAAACAAAACAAAACAAACGATCCTCCTTTTTTTATCTACTCGTAAACGTTGAATCAGTCAACAACATGATTCGTATTCGTCTCTTTTTGTCGCTCTTTTTTTCCATCATTGCATTACGAATGCTTGACGTACATATGTGCGGGCGCGGGAATTGTCGGAAATGAACGACGTAAGTATATCATTACCAGAGCAACGGCAAGACATTGCAATAAGCAGAGAATGCAAAGGAATATATTCCGGGGATTTGGGATTTGATCATATATTTATAAAATTTGCGTACAACGTATCTTTTACCTCTTCCTTCCACTACATCAAAGTTCTAAAAGCTGCCTATATCCAACAACAAAAGCTCAGGTTGAAATAATATTTTACCAAGCGCACGAATTTTTCACGACGAGGATTATTTTCATTTGATTTTTTTTTTGAACACATCAAACGAATCGTTGAAAGATTTTCTTTTGAATACAGAAATTCCAAAACTATTGTAGCATATCACATCGCAAAATGAGTGGAAACGCTGTGCATGGAATTTCTTGCTATTCTCTCGTTGCTTCCTCCGAGGGTGCGTACGACGAGACTCTTAAATTTTATCAAGAACTCGGTTTCCAAAAGTTGGCCTTCTTTGGCATTTCCGATACTCATAATGTTCGCGTCTGCAACAACTCTGTCCGTGAAGACTGGCTTCACGTCAGAGGAGGCAGCGATGCCGAGTCTGCCACTTTGAAGCTTCGTTACGTTCCCGGTGAATTCACCCTTTCTCCCGTCACCCACGAATCTGAATGGCGCGGTCAAAAGAGCTCTATCGTCTTTTACTACCCCAACTTGCCTGAATTGATCAAGAAGCTTTCCGCCGAATCCATCAAGTTCCAATCTTTGCCCGATGAAAAGAAACCCGACGAGGTCTACGTCGAAGATCCTTTGGGCAACTTGGTCGGCTTCTCCGACCGCTACAACCCCTTCGCTCATGCTAACTTGAAGAAGTCTGTTGAATCCGGCGTTCAATCCCACATGACCAGCGGTACCTCTACTCCCCTCGACGCCGTCAAAAAGGCCACCGAACCACATGCCACCACCAAGGCTCCTGGTGTCAAGAAGAAGATTGCTGTCATGACCAGTGGTGGTGACGCTCCCGGTATGAACGCCGCCGTTCGTGCCGTCGCTCGCTATGCCATCCACCGTGGTTGCGATGCCTTCGCCGTCTACGAAGGTTACGAAGGTCTTGTCCAAGGTGGTGACATGATCCGTCAATTGGCTTGGGGTGATGTCCGTGGCTGGCTCGCCGAAGGTGGTACCTTGATTGGTACTGCCCGTTGCATGTCTTTCCGTGAACGTGCTGGTCGTCTCCGTGCCGCCAAGAACTTGATCTCCGCCGGTATCGATTCTCTTATCGTCTGCGGTGGTGACGGTTCCTTGACTGGTGCCGATCTTTTCCGCTCTGACTGGCCCGGTTTGGTTCAAGAACTTGAAGACACCAAGGCCATTACTGTTGATCAAGCTAACCTTTACCGTCACCTTACCATCGTTGGTTTGGTCGGTTCTATCGACAACGATATGTCCTCTACCGATGTCACCATTGGTGCCTTCTCCTCCCTTCACCGTATCTGTGAAGCCGTCGACTCCATTTCCTCCACCGCCATTTCTCACTCCCGTGCTTTCGTTGTCGAAGTTATGGGTCGTCACTGCGGTTGGTTGGCCGTTTTGGCTGCTTTGGCTACCGGTGCTGACTTTGTCTTCGTTCCCGAACGCCCTGCTCAAGTCGGTAAGTGGCAGGACGAGATGTGCGGTGCTTTGAGTGCTTTCCGTAAGGAAGGTAAGAGAAAGTCTATCATCATTGTCGCCGAAGGTGCTATCGACTCTGAACTCAACCACATCACTGCTGAAGACATCAAGAAGCTTTTGTCTGAACGCGTTCACTTGGACACCCGTGTTACTACCCTTGGTCACGTTCAACGTGGTGGTGTCCCTTGTGCCTACGATCGTATGCTTGCTACCCTTCAAGGTGTTGATGCCGTCGACGCTGTTCTTGCCTCCACCCCGGAGACTCCCTCTCCCATGATCGCCATCAACGGTAACAAGATCAACCGCAAGCCTTTGATGGAAGCCGTCAAGTTAACTCACAAGGTTGCTGACGCCATCGAGAAGAAGGACTTTGCCTCCGCTATGGACTTGAGAGATCCCGAGTTCGCTGACTACTTGCATACTTGGGAGGGCACTACCTTTATCCAAGACGAAAAGAACTTCCTTGCTCCTGAAGAAAGAATGCGTGTTGCCATCGTTCACGTCGGTGCTCCCGCTGGTGGTATGAACTCTGCCACCCGTGCTGCTGTTCGTTACTGCTTGAACCGTGGTCATACTCCTCTCGCTATCGACAACGGTTTCTCTGGCTTCTTACGTCATGACTCTATTCACGAACTCTCTTGGATCGACGTCGATGAATGGTGCATTCGCGGTGGTAGTGAAATCGGTACTAACCGTGATACCCCCGATCTCGATATGGGTCACTGTGCCTACAAGTTCCAACAACACAATATCGATGGTTTGATCGTTGTCGGTGGTTTTGAAGCTTTCACCGCTCTCTCCCAATTGGAGCACGCCCGTGTCAATTACCCTTCTTTCCGTATTCCCATGGCTATAATTCCTGCTACCATCTCTAATAATGTCCCTGGTACCGAATTCTCTTTGGGTTGTGATACTTGCCTTAACTCCGTCATGGAGTATTGTGATACCATCAAGCAAAGTGCTAGCGCTAGCCGTCGTCGTGTCTTCGTTTGTGAAGTCCAAGGTGGTAAGTCTGGTTATGTTGCAACTGTTGGTGGTCTTATTACCGGTGCTTCTGCCATCTATACTCCTGAAGATGGTATCACATTGGATATGTTGCGTGCCGATATTGATCACCTTAAGCAAACTTTCGCCATGGAAGCTGGCCGCAACCGTGCTGGTCAACTTATCCTCCGTAACGAATGTGCTTCTAAGGTCTACACCACCGATGTCATTGGTGACATTATCAGTGAAGAAGCTAAGCACCGCTTTAGCGCTCGTACTGCCATCCCCGGTCATGTCCAACAAGGTGGTAACCCTACTCCCATGGACCGTGCTCGTGCTGCTCGTCTTGCCATGCGTACCATTCGTTTCTTCGAAGAATGCCGTGCTAACAAATTGGGATCCGAAACCAGCTCCGCTGCTGTCATCGGTATCCGTGGTACTGGCGTTTCTTTCACTCCTGTTGCTGAAGTTGAATCTAATGAAACTGAAATTGAACAACGCCGTCCCAAGAACGCTTGGTGGCGCGGTATGCATGAGTTGGTCAACATCTTGGCCGGCAAGACTTTCTCTGCTTAAATATAAATTAAAGTTATGGTTAGGAATGAACCGCTTTGTTTATTTTGGTATCTGAGTTATTTTATCATGTTGTCTACGATAGACGTTTGTTTTACCTTGTTGGAAATAGGTATGAGACTAGATTTACTAGGTCATTTTTTATAATGGTAAATATATTTTTGATTGTTATAAAAAAATATTCGTAGCTCATTTCGAAGATATGTAAGATGTGGATATAAACAAGATTTCGTTTGACAAAGCAGTATTGATTTTTCAAAATTAACGTCAGGTTTAGACCAATGAAAACATGGAATGGATTGTAGTAATAATTCCTACCTAGTTCTTGCTCTTTTTAGTATCCGTTTCGTCAGCTATAGAAGGTTTCCTTTTCAATGAACTAGTCCTTGGCTTTGGAGAGGCTGAATTGGAGACGTCTTCACCTTCAGTGACTTCTATATCTATGATTTCGTTTTCTGAAGGCATAACTTCAAATATGTCATCAACACCTTTGGTGTTAGTCGTTTCTTTTCCAGCTTCAGGTGAAGACTGCAACGGCTCAGGTTTAAGGGGAATAACTATAGTCCCAGAAGGTAATTGATAGGGTGTGTTCGATGCATCTGTATGTCCATCCATAGGGAGCATCTCAAGAAGAAGAGGTATACGAGTAACGTTTTGTGAACCCGTTGTTTTTGCATTGTTTGATATTTCTTCTTCACCAAGAATGGTAAGGACTGTATTATTATTACCACTGATTCCAAGGTCGGCTAATGTTGATTCGCAGTTATCCTCAAAATCAACATCATAAATTAAATCTTCCTTTAAAACGCTAACTTCTTCAGAATAATGCAAAAAATCTTGTAAAATGTGTTTGACAAAGTCCTTTAAAAGCAAGCGGTTATGGTCGACAGGTAACTGCATATGCTTAAATGAACATGTAGCGCAATACGGATTTGGCTTGCATACCTTCTCTCCGTGAAAAACACGGTCGGGTCTTTTCGCCATAAATACCTGAAAAAAGTGTGAGTAGAACGGAACAGAAAAGGAACTAGAGTAAAAAATTAGGAAACGTACGTTTTTCAATTCATCACTATCATTTTGATACACTTTAAGTGCTTGAGTAACACAGAGTCCAGCTATCACAGCGTTCGTAGTAGCGATTGCAGGAATAATATTTCCAGCCATTTGCTTTATGTCAAATTCTGAATGCTGCTCAATACCAAAAGAATACGCTCGTAGGTTGGCAGATGCAGCAACAAAGTCCATAGTGTCTTTATCATCTTTATCAAAAGATAAGCCTTCATTATTACAATTCTTAAGCCTTTGTGAAAGACGTTGGATAGAAGACTTTAAAACTGAAAAGTTCTCCTCCAGAGTCCATATTTTCTGTTCATCCAACCAAGGAGAACTTAAATGATCAGCTTTCTGGCCTAATTCATTGATGTCTAAAACCGTAGGGGCAGTACGGTAGGTCCACATATCAGGTACGGCTCTAAGTCGAGCAATGTCTCTATGATAAATTTTTTCAAAAATCTTTTCGAAAGCGTTAGAGTCAGTAACGAGAGAATTTCTAAGTTCTGCAAGTTCAGCTGTTTCACGTGCCAACTCTTCTATTTCCTTCTTTTGTGCTTCGTTTTGAGCAATATTTTGTATTCCTTCATCATTTTCCTCATTATCACCAAACAACTGTGGAAAGAAATAGCTCTTTGCCCACACGATACAATGAATTGGCTGACTGGGTGTACTTCGGATTGTACATACTGGGTAGACCTTAGCTTGCTGTTTAGGATTACAGTCGTAACATTCCGTTTTCCCATGAGCTATTACCTGGACTTGGCCAAGGAATCCTGTAGTACCACTTTCCACAAGTGGAATATTAGCAAGTAGACATAGTTTATTAACATGACGTCTGGCATCCAGATTGTCGAGCGCATTAAAAACCATTCCAAATTGACGGAACCAAGAAATATTGAAACGAGGTTCTTTGATGTTTGCTTGTATCGCCTCTAATTTTACATTTGGATTGAAGGACTGAGCTGTTTTCATAGCTACTATGGCCTTCGCTTGCTTCACATGATGTTTCCGAAAAAGAAACTGGCGATTCAAATTTGATAGATCTATAGTGTCCAAATCAATAATACAAATCTCCTTCACATTCGACATCAACAGATTCTTTAATAACTCACAGCCAATACCGCCAGCACCGACGAGTAGTACCTTCAAATATTATTAGTTATCAGCATTAGACAATATTGAAGTCGATACCTTACTGTCCTGGAATCTCCTCAAAGCTTCACCAAAGCCTACTTTGTTTGAGATCTTGCTCATTTTTATTATCGACGCGACAATAAATGACTATTGAAGAAATGTTCAAGTAAAATAAATCTCTTGAAAATATATAATAAATTTCTGGAAAAGATTCCTTTATTATTGTTTTTTTATGGTTTCTAATGGTTTAAACGTTAGTGTCACAGATGGACTCTCTCTCGTTAAGAGAATAAACAATTCAGTGCAAAATAATGGTCGGTTTACAAGAAACTGGTCTTAGAAATGGATACTTGGGTACTATATGAATGTATATTAGTTTAATTTTTCAAGAATCTGTTTCACTAAAAACCTATATTAGAGTATAATTAGCTAGATCAGTCAAATCTTCTAATCTGAAGATTTAGACTGAATACTAGATACATATAAACAATTTTAGGATAACAAAGTCTATAAATCATCTCAATTCTAGACTTTGACATTTTTAATCTCACACAATGAGTGTTTTCCTTATAAATAGGATACTTGATAATATAATAATATTATCGTATCGATTTGTTAGTAATATCTTATTACAGTTCTGACAGTTAGGAGTGGTATCTCGATTCACAGACTGAAACGAGCATAGCTTGGAAGCGCGCCCTACCATGGTGTACTACAAGCAGTTTCAGAAAGTACTCATTTATCCACTGTTACTAATTTCGTAATATTATTTTATTTCGAATACGGTACATGAAGTTCGAGGACAATATATATATGAGATTTAGATGGTCAAGCTTTTTTCACGTATATTTTCTTATTATCATCTAAATAGTGATCATGGATTCTTTAGATGATGTATCTATTCTTAGTATAATAATTATTTGTCTCGATTTTTAAGCAACTGATACTTTTGCTTCACCAACAACGAATAATAAAAAAATGAACTCAGTGATAGAAACAGTAAAGAAGAATCCTCAGGTATGACTATTGAAGATGTGGTATATGTTTAACTTACACGAAAAGGTGAAATCTATAGCGATCACAGGCATTTTGATGTCACTCACGAAAGTCATAGACTTCTCAAAGCCATACTTATTGTTGCCCTTGCGTATCGCTTATGCAGCTGTAACATTGCTTCAGATCGGATTATTTTACTACACAAGAACCATCATCCAAAAAAAGAATGGTAAGTTAGCCATTGGACTCAATTCAGTATAGATGCAAGTAAACATTTACTAACTTTATGTTTGTAGACTTAACTGTAATGAAATATGTTGAGCCAGCTACTCCAATTTCAGGCCGCGAGCATGCAAAATTCATTGCTACAACTGTTCGTGAATACGATTTGAATAAACTATTAGCTAGTTTTAAACAAATGCTTGTGACCATTGGCACTACAATGTTTATGCATTTATATATGGGATATGCCCCTCCCTTATTATTCCAACTTGTCTCAGCCGTCCGAGGTTTCCTTGATGAAAATGAGATGAAAATTCATATCCTCAATAAGCCTGCTACTGATGACCTTAAGCGTCCTTTCAAGTCTGCAGGATTATTAGCAAGCTATGGACAAGTTTTGACCGACAAAAGAAGTGTCGATGATGCCGAAGTGACAAAGTTGAAAGCTACTTAATAACCTCCTTTTCTAGATCGGATTGCCAAAGAATTTTGATTTATATAATTCTCTCTGATATCGTAGCCTCTCTTTTATTTTCTTCTAAACAAAAATTCTATACCTTGGTATAATCCTTCCCCTAATAATATATGTCATAAATATCTCTGTTAGAATAAACCTCACAAGCTATGTCGTTGTCTTCTACAATTGCTTATTAATGTTTTACTGTAATTTTGATTGTTTTTCCTTTTTGACATCCGCTGCCGGAGTAACGTCTTTAAATTCTTCTTCTCGCTGTTTCCTCAAATCTTCTGTTCTGGTCGCAGGATCGTTCTTTGCAACGAGAGTATGAGCGAACCAGTTACCATTTTCTTCGTTTGAAGCGTTCGTTTCTCCAAGACGGTCGAAACATGAATAACAACCAGGAACATTGTGTAATTTGCAAGGCTCCTCAATGTTGACTCCTTGAGCATCTGTAACGGTGTCTTGGGTATCAACGTTTTTGATCTTCGCTTGGAATTTTGACAGTATCGAAAGAGTCAAATCTTCGTTCGCTCCTAACTTTCTCCGCTTTCCTGTTAACACCTTCTTATCCTTTTTATATTTCTCAAGCTCTTCTGTCAGAGCATTGCGTTTCTTCTGACTTTTTTCTGGCCTTTGTTCGGTAACGGGAGAGTTATTCATTGAATTGATCTCGGCTTTTAAAGTCGAAATTTCTTTTTGCAAATCTGATTTGGATGAATCAGAAGTACCGAAACGCGAAGGACCAACTGCTTTATCAGTAGATACTTCAGACTTATTTTGAGACTGAATTTTTGGGTTAAGTTTGGAAGAAGCTTCTGAGTCGGGAATGTTCGGTACAGACTGAATAGACTTATCTTCGGACTCTTTTTCTTTCTTTTGTTGGACTATCGGGTTTTTACGAAGGGGCTTTTTAGGAATGGGCATATCGAGCTCATCACCGAAGCTTAAAACAGCTTTGTTTCGTACCCCCTTTTTTAATAGTTCAGATCTCTCCTTTTTCTTTTCTTCTAGTGCAAACTGCCTTGCCAGTCGTTCACGATCTGCTTTCGTACTACGTGGTTTGAGGTCCTTGAAAAAAGGATCTATTATTTCAGCGGAAATGATTTTTGGAGGGTAAAGAGGCCGTTCATCAGCATCAAGTTCCAATTCAGAAATTCTTACTATATTATATATTGTTTCTCCGACAACTCTTCCAAAAAGCGTTTGCTTTCCGTTTAATTCTGGTGTCGGGCCTAGAGTAATAAAAAACTGAGATTGGTTTCCTTCGTCTTCTGCACTGGCCATTCCTAATAAACCACGTCTCATAAATCTTAATCTAGGATGCGTTTCGATGGGAAACGCTTCTTCATAGATGGACTGGCCTCCCATTCCCGTGCCGGTTGGATCACCTCCTTGGATTAAAAAGTTTGGAACAACACGATGAAAAATAGTATTATCATAGTACCTGATAGAAAGATGTGTTAATTACATTTAAAAGTTAGCTTTTGTCTTACCCTTCCATGCACAATTGTAAGAAATTTCTGCAAGCTTTCGGCGCTTCATTACACCATAACTCTAACTGGATATCACCACGAGTGGTTTTTAAAACCAATCTTCCTCTATTATTCAGTTAGCAACATTGTTTTATGCGTTACAAAAAGAAGCTGAACCAGAGTGGATCACTGAATGGGAGAAAATAAAGAACTTACGTCGCGAATGGCTCCAGATTAGTTATTGTCTATAGGATGTGTTAATAATACATTATTCTATTTTGTCAATAACGTACAGCCATTCTCTTTCTATGTCCTTCCTAGATTGGGAATCACGTATGTAAAAAGGTCAGTTACTACAAAAATATCAATAAGGATGTTGATGACCTAGTAAGAAATGCTTTAAACATTCACAAAAAAAAAGCGAAGTTTCCGAATGATAATAAAGTAGTTAAAAAAAAGAAAAAAGAAAGGTCAGACTAAATGGCTCATTACTCAAGATTATCTTCTCTTTGTGAAAACTTTAAGAATCGCAGTGGTCAATGCTAGTATTATATGATAATAATAATAAATATATAAGCATAATTGAGTCAAAAAGTCTAGTAATGAGAGAGAGTAAGCTTTTGTCTGCGACACTGAGGTTTGATTCAATTCAATACCTTCAAAGTTAAGTTGTATGTAAATTTTATGTGTCTTACAGAAGAAGATTTGCAGAAATTTCATGACGAGCACTTTGGAAAGGTAGCTGTACAGTGTTGGGAAAACGCGTTTCTTCAACCTCCAGTTGATTTGAATGTTACATATCCGTACAATGGAAACTCAAAGTCTCCTTCTATAGAAAAATATCCGGATGGAGCCATTCGAACATTAACGGACGAGCAAATATCGTATTTTCGAGAATCAGAATTACGAGAACTTGGATGGAAGAGAGAAAAAGAACAATTTATGCAAGAAAAGGAAAAGGCTGCAAAGGTACATGAACAAACAAGTATTGCAGCTTCTGTACCAGAAAGTGAACCTAACGTGCCAATCTCCCTGCAAGAATCTCTGCCACTAGTTTCCTACCGAAACTTGTATGGATATTCTTATCATGATATTCTTGAATTAGAGCAAATCCTTGATAATTCATTTCAGAAATTTACAGCTGTCCGGACAAAGTATTGGCCATCTATTCCCATTCGTAGTTGAACTTACTATAAATATTAGGCCTATACTCAGCTAACAAGCAATACAGAACGAATAATAATATATATTATTATTAATGCTATGGATGTGTATAGTTGATGAAGCATAATAACGATGGTGATAGTCGTGTACTTTGTTGCAACAGCAAAGCAGTTAATCTAAATTTATTTTTACGTCTGGTGAAGATGAAAACAATGGAAGAAATCAAGTACAATATATCATTTTCTTTAAATCAATGAAAGCCATTATAAAATCAGAGTGATGAATAGCAAGTTTGACATCTCTCAATTGTTGTGTTTTCTTATAAAACGATTTGTTTATGTCTACTTCTTAGTATTATATTCGTGTGGTAATTGTGGTAATATTTAATAGTTTGAATAATCTTTTCGAATTAAGATCTCTTTTTTTATATTCAATAAAAGTAAATAATTATTTACTTTTTTAAATATTTCATAAAGCTGTACGCCTTCACAAAGTTTTCTTCAAATGCCAATGTACAGCGTCGGTAAATCACAGTCAGCCGTGTTGACCGAGTTCTCCGAATTTAGCGGAATTATGGGTGAGCTTACCGGCTGAATTGGGAGACACCGGTCAACTTCGGTGAACTAAAAGGCAAATCAGCGCTGGCTTTTTTTTGTATCCACCGCTTCCAACCTTCTCCAACTGACGTTCTTGTCGTTCACCAACAACCCCGTGCTCACCCGTTTTAGCATTTCATGATGTTTACAAAACAATTAATTTCAAAATCAGTTGCATCGGCTTTGAGAAGGATGCCCGCTACGTCGAGTGTTGCTTCTCAAAGTTTGGCCAGATCCGCTGTGAACTCTGCCGTGAATACTTCCGGTCCTTTGGCATTCACTCGTAGATATAATTCTGAGTCCACTGAAATTCCTGACTTTTCGGAATATCAAACCAAATCCTCTTCTGGTGATCGTTCTCGTGTTGTTTCTTATGCCATGGTTGGTACCCTTGGTGCCTTAACTGCCGCTGGTGCTCAAGCTACTGTTCATGATTTTCTTGCTAGTTGGTCTGCTTCTGCTGACGTTTTAGCCATGTCCAAGACTGAAGTCGATTTGAATAAGATTCCTCAAGGTAAAAATATGGTTGTTAAATGGCAAGGAAAGCCCGTCTTCATTCGCCATCGTACTCAAGCCGAGATTGACGAAGCCAATGCCATGGATATCAGTGCCCTTCGTGACCCTCAAGCTGATTCCGACCGTGTTCAAAAGCCAGAATGGTTAGTTATGATTGGTGTCTGTACCCACTTGGGTTGTGTTCCCATTGGTGAAGCTGGTGACTATGGTGGTTGGTTCTGTCCTTGCCACGGTTCTCACTATGATATTTCTGGACGTATTCGTCGTGGTCCTGCTCCCATCAACTTGGTTATTCCTCAATACGTCTTTGATGGCGATAAGCTTATTATTGGTTAAACATCTTCCTAGTAACTTTTACTTTCCGTTGCTGAATCTATACTACTCCTAGTACCCCCTCCTCTTTCTCTTTATGCTTTTCTCCCCTCTCCTTTCTTTTTACAAATCATTTCAATTGGATAGTGTCTTAAATTTACAACTGACTACTGGAACATTTCCCTTTCGTCTAAGTTCTATATGTTTGCTTTTTCTTTCTTCTATTCGTAGTTCCAAAATAATTAAAAGTCTTTTGTACTTTTTTGCTAGTTTCCTCTTGGCGCTTCCAATAGTAGAAGATTGCGTTGTCTTCAGATTACTTCAAGTTTTTGCTTCATCCAAACCTACGGATTCTTACTCAAAGTTGGCATAATGTCTACGTTATTTAAAATGTAGTACTTTTTTTTATTAGCAAAATAATCTTAGTACCTAGCCTTTAGTCTCCTTTATAAAATTTATACAGAAAAGCCTGATCATCCAACATCACGAGTGCAACTGAGTCCTTGCCGTGAACATAAATAACCAAACGACGCAGTCATTTACTGTAGTTTTTTTAGTAGGTACATAATATTAAACCAAAAGGTAATCTTTATATAGGAACAGACAATCTTTAACCAAAAATTCCATTATGCCTGATCGACTTGTAATCCCAAACAAGCGATATAACGCGCACCTTACTTTTCATTACTATAAAGAAAAAAAATATGTATATATATGCGAATGACCACACGATACAGTCCGAACAATTGAGGATAGAAAAGATTCATCATAAATTTTACATACGTTAAGTATGATGCTAAATACAAACAGAGGACCATTTTTTGAGCGTGAACACCGACTTTTAAAGGAAGTAATCTATCATGTTAGTAATCAAATGTACAACACTATCAATGTTTTTAGCTCTTCCATACCTGGAGTCCTTCGTGCAATGACGGGTTCGCCTTTTCTCGGTGCTGGATCAAACTGCAAGCTAAATAATTGTTAGTAAATGTAAGGGTTATTTTAATATAAACTTACAAAACCTGATTCATATTGTCATCAACCTCCAAAATTGCGGCTTGATTGCCGCAACGGTAACAGTAATTAGGAGCAGAAAAGATAGTTACTACATCGCCATCATGGGCCCAGTTGTAACCTTCCATCACCAACTGGTGAGCTCTCGCGGTTAAACTTAAACCGTTCGCATGGTTGAAAGACTCAGAAATATCTTGTCCAAAGGTATAACCTGCACCACGGGGAGAGATACCCCAACCGCAACGATCGTCAGGGTCAGACCAAAGTAGATCACACATAGGACCTTCATGAGGAACTTCTTGAACACGATCCAAAGATCGAATTTGATCCAATGAATCAATACTAGGTGAAAGGCCACCGTGGAGACAGAATATACGGTCTTCAATTAAGGCGGTTAAAGGGAAATAGTCAAAAAGATTAGTAAAATGCTTCCATACATTTGCGGAACCATATTTACGTAAACATTCATCATAAAATCCATAGACCTGAGTAATTTGACGAGATTCATGGTTTCCTCTTAATATTGTTATCCGGTGAGGAAACCGTAATTTCATTGCTACCAACAGGCTTACAGTTTCAACACTATGGTAGCCTCTGTCCACATAATCTCCCATAAAGAGATAGTTCATATCAGGCACTTCGCCTCCAATTTTAAATAACTCCATCAAATCGTGAAATTGCCCGTGAATATCACCACAAACAGTTACAGGATTATGTACAGGTTGAACATTACTTTCGCGACACAATACTTCTTTTGCCTATTCCAATGTTAAAACAATGCTCCATCAAATAGGGTCTTTAAGGTTTTCAAAAACGTCTCAGTTACTTCCTCTTTCAAAGAGAAACTTCAAGCGTGTTCTGTTATTAGGATCACAAAATTATTTTGATCCTGTAAGCCTCATTCTTCAAAGAATCCTAGAGCTATCTGAATGTATTCTTATTTTGAAGCCATTTCTTACCTTTTCACAAAGGGCCTCTACATCTGACTCACTAAGAGGTTCACATCTTTTCAATTGTTCGATCCATCCGTCCACATCTTTCAAAGAGACGTTATTAGCTCCAAACACTGATTGCGAGGCATCGTCTGAATCTATAGACATCTATTCAATTTTCTTAATGATAAAAATGAGCAATTTCGTGAGAGCTTCCGTTGTCTTGATGTTTGGTTGTGTTGCTGACTGTCAGTACCAACACCTCGTTGGGATAAAGTGCTGCAAGCCAGAACGCAAAGAATGTATACGATCTATTTCACCTTTCAATGAAGATGGAGAGAAAAAATAAAATAAAATTCAAAAGATAAAGAGAATAAGCTAAGGAATTGAAAGCGAAAACTGGAAATAAATGATTTAGTGATATTTTACTGACTTGTGAAATTTCATAGCTAGGCCGATATATTTGTAATTTTATGATACCAGAATGCTTTGTTGCAAAGTGTAGACAATGGAAGTCCCAGCAGAAGAACGACGCACCTACATTAGAAGAAATATCCAACGCTTGTTGTAAGAACCTCCAGACCGGAAGTTAACCGATCTAGCTTAATAAAATCCAGTTCCCTTTTGCTTAGTTAATCAAGCCATTGTTCGCACTATAAACATACTTATGCGTAGTACATACTGTTAGTCGAATGTAATAGAGTCAGATCTGTACACTCAATCTTCGATTACACACTGTAAAATTCAATCCTTATTGCGATGATTTCGTTCAATCCTTCTAAATTGCCCATCTACAATTGTTTCGTTTGAACAAAAATACATTGGAGACAAAATTGTCAAACAATAATACTGTACACACCGCACCGTCTTTTCATATACATGCAAGAGACGAGGCATTCAATGTTTTCATCATTCTAATCTACTTTGCAAGAAAAGAATATGATACTTAACAAAAAATTTAAATTAATTTTTAATCCACATAAAATAACCCTCAACTAAAACATAAGAATATTCCTTTCAACCAATAATAGAAAGAAACTTTAAGTAATCTAAACCAAGTGCTTAACCTTTGCAGTGGTATCGTGAGATTGGACTTCAATAGCCATTTGTTTCTTGTACTCTTCAATGTTGCAGTCCAATTTCACAATCTTCTTGTCCTTAACTTCCCAAAGCTCATTAGAAACTTGACCAATAAGACGGAAGTCGTGAGATACCAAAACGACACCACCACTCCATCTCTTAATGGCACCAGCCAAAGCATCAATCGAAGTAATATCCAAGTGATTAGTAGGTTCGTCAAGCAAAAGAATGTGAGGCTCTTCCAAAGCAAGAGCAGCGAATACGACACGACTCTTCAAACCATCAGATAATGTACGAATTTCAGAAGTTTGATGTTGACCAGACAAACCAAACTTACCAAGGACACTACGCCATTGTTGAAGTTCTCTATTAGGGAATTTAGACTTGAAGGTGTCACTGACATATTCAAGAGGGGATTTTTCATAAGGGAGTTGATCGGCACTGTGTTGGGAATACTTGGCCAACTTCAAACCACTATAGCGAGAGACGTTACCCTCAATAGGAATCAACATACCGGTAATCAAGTTCAACAAAGTGGACTTACCGGTACCGTTCTTACCGACAATGGCAACACGAGAGTCCATGTCAATACCGAACGACAAATCACGATAAAGAGAGTGATCGATGTTACCGTCATAGGAGAATGCAACATCGTTGAAAGCAATGATAGGAGGAGGAAGCTTACGGACCTCTTCAAACTCAAAGCTGAAGGAACGAGGAGGTTCGGGCTTCTCAATCAAACCAGCGGCTTCCATCTTGTCAATAATCTTTTGCTTAGACTTGGCTTGACGAACCAAGTTAGCATAAGTACCAGCACCAGCAATGAACTTTCTGATGTGAGCAATTTCTTCTTGTTGCTTAAGATAAGCCTTCATTTGGTTGGTCTCGTTTTCTTCCTTGGTACGCATGTAAATATCAAAGTTACCACCATAGTAGATCAATTGCTTTTTGGTATTCAAATCCATAATGTTTGTACAAACATTGTTAAGGAAATCTTGAGAGTGAGAAGTGACAACAAGACACTTGTCATACTTGGCGAGGTAGCTTTCCAACCAGACAACAGCTTCAAGATCCAAGTGATTGGTGGGTTCGTCCAACAAAAGCAAAGAAGGCTTGATGAACAAAGCGCGAGAAAGAGAGACACGCATACGCCAACCACCAGACATGTCCTTGGTGGGTTTTTTCATCAATTCTTGGGTAAAACCCAAACCGTTCAAAATCATAGCGGCCTTAGCTTCGAATGTGCTAGGGTCCATGTCGTCAAGTTCTTCGTACTTGGTTTCAAGCAAAACATCATCGACATTATCTGCAGTAGACAATTCTTCGATTTCAAGTTCGAGCTTTTGAACCTTCTCCTTAGCAGATTTGATGATGTACTCGACAGCATTGATGTCAGTGGGCTCAGCTTCAGCATTAAGCAAGTAAACATCAATGTGTTCAGGGATCTCAACATCACGAGCAGCCAAAGATTCAAGGAAAGTACTCTTACCGGATCCGTTTTCACCCAATAAACCATAACGTTGGCCATGGTTAAGTTCAACGACGGCATTTTCAATCAAGAGACGACCGTGGAAAGAAAGTGTAAAACTGTCGATCTTAATATCACGACTCATGGGTTGACTGACCAATACACCAGAAGCACTTCTTTCAAAGATAGGATCAGAAGTGGATAATTGGGAAAGGTCTGTAGTCACACCGTCAACTTCCTTGTCCTTGCCATTCTTTGAGGGCTTCGACTTGGGAGCCTGACCCTTAGCAGCAAGACGTTCGGCTTGTTTGGCCTATTTCACGCGGTTAGCAACTGTTTAGCAAAATTTTTGAGGAAAAACTTGAACGTTTTTAATTTTAGGCATCAATATCTTTCTTTTAGACTACCTCCTCATCAACTTACCTCTCTTCTCAATTTTGATGATGATTTGGGTGCTGCTGACATGTTTGCTAAGAACAAACCAAAAATTGGAAAAATTCAATCTTTTGTAAATGGGAATATGTGACGTGTTGCCATCGCTTTGTATGAAAATTTTATATTTCCTTATAAGATTTTACCGCCACCTAGCATTAAGCACTAAAATTTAATTAGAAACGTTACTTAGCGAGTAAGTATCCAAAATAAATTTTATGCGCCTATAATTTTTTTTTCATTTTTTGGCGACAAATCGGAATAAATTTTTTTCCCATTCTTTATTTTATTTTATTTTATTTCATTTAATTTTATTTGATTTTAAATCTGTATTCACATAGCAATCTAAAATTCTCGAAACCAGAAAAAAAGCGATTTTTTCAGTTTGTTTTACATTCAGTAGTATACACGTACTGATTTTCTTTTAAAGACATTAACCTTAACGATAGAAGCGCAAAGCTTATTTATTTCTTACTTAAAGTAAATATTAAATTCGTAGAGCTCGCTTGAGCAATTCAAATATCTTCAGCGACTTGCAAGTATTTATAAAT
Organism: Schizosaccharomyces lindneri; assembly: GCA_029532395.1. Classification (NCBI taxonomy): domain Eukaryota; kingdom Fungi; phylum Ascomycota; class Schizosaccharomycetes; order Schizosaccharomycetales; family Schizosaccharomycetaceae; genus Schizosaccharomyces; species Schizosaccharomyces lindneri. The sequence continues at coordinate 204,818 of JARFMH010000015.1, read as the reverse complement.
GCAAGAATTACTGTCTTTCACTGTTGTTCACCTAGTTAGTATCATACATTGAATAATAGAGAAAAGATTCTACATACGATCTCCGTAAGCAACATCACAGCTGCAATGTTTATTGTTAGTAGGACAGTAAATGATAGGCGAATGCTCATAGCCTATGTCCTTAAAAAACAATATTTGATCTTTATCAAGAAAAAGACTTAAAGCTATTGAATGAACTGGAGCATCACCCCATCTCTAAGACAAGTTAGTAGCTGTTCAAATGTTTGCAAACATCGTGAAAGTTAGAATAGCTATGGTTTGACGTACTTCATAAAAAAATCCACCAGCATTATCGAGGTAATCAAAATATTTTTGGTATGCATCACTACGAAAGAAGTCCAAATCTGCTACCTCAAAATTAGACCACTAAGTATGTTAGTAGAGAAGCATAGAGCTGACCCTTACAAAATGACACAAACTATAATCTTTCCCTTCGTTTTTAGAAATCCAGTTCCATAAATTGTTAGGCGCTACCAACTCGGGATATGTTGCAACAAAATCCATGGTTGTATTCCATAAAGAGGGGACGGTCGCTGCAATTTCCTTAATAGTGATGACAAACCCATAGGTTTTATTTTTTTCACGTAGTTCAGTAAATGGATCCTTCTTTATATTACATAGCAAATTAGAATCGTGCTCAACTCTCCAGTAGTATTTGTATGAATTGAGTAACGGATGTTTCCAAAAAAAACCAGAATAGAATCTGCACATTTGTCGGTAAGATTTCTTCCCTCCATAAATAATTCCTCTCATTGCCATTTCCCCCCATGACGCTTCAGCTCGCCCAACGTCTATAAATTCTGGCATATCCCATTGCTCCTTTGGGATTTCTCCAAAATAAGTAGGGCCACTGGTTAATCGAGTAATTGTATTTTTAAATTTATCAGAGAATGGTTCATCATTTAAAAAGACCCATGGGTATTGGTATTTTCCGTTGAACTTGTTTTCGTAGTTGAGGACAGTGCTTACTATTTCATACAACTCAGAATTTCGTGCCAGTGTTAGAAGAGTAGCATTTTCCTTTCGTTGTAAATGATTTGCATCCTTTATTAAGTTTTGATTCAACCTTTCCAAAGATTTTTCGAATCCGGTGATAACTTCCAAGTCCTCTGTAACTATGTACTTAAGTATGATCCCAAAAGAAAGTAGGCCCAAAAAAAGTAATCCTTTATTTTTAACCAAAGTCAATAATCCCATTATGTGATTTCTCCGTGCATTCCTCGAAGATTAAGGTAGTGAAAAAGGTGATTTCACCGGCAAGTTTGATTACCTGCAGCAATGCACCAGTTGTCACTATATAACTACACATCTTTGACAATCCTCAATTCGTATTTCTTTTACCCAGCAATCAAATGCTTTTGTATACACATACTAAAATGGCACTTACATCCATAATTTATGTCGAATTCATCTGTCTTCTAAACAATTTACATAAATATAACTATCGTTTAATAAGATCCATTATTACCTAATTTTGATATCCGATATCCCTAAGCAAGGTCTATATTACAAAATACTTTCAAGTATATTAACAAAAAGACAAAAAGAATGAGTTAGTAAAGAAGTAATCCAAAAATCCCATTCAAAAATTTAATCTTAATTACTTTCGAGATCCCTTCTTGGATCTAGCGGCCATTTGGTAAATTTTTTGAAGTGCCGACTTTACCTCTTTGTTATTGTCAAAATCATCCAAATCGTAATAGCTGGGAGCCAATTCAACTAACCATTCAGGTCGAACAGAAGAAACTGTGCGGATAAAACTCTTAGTCGTTAAAACGAATTCGTTATATACTACCCACTCTGGAGTAACCGACAATCCGCAAGAAGGATGAAGAGATACCATTTGGTTATCCTTCATGGTAACATAACTTTTACCATTAGCGGATTTCTTAGCGACTTGCATGAAAAATCCACTAACAAGAGCCCTTCTTATGTTCACGTAATAGTTTTTATCTTCGAAAGGAGTGGAAACTAAATCTACTTGCTGACGCTCCATAGTCCTTCTAAGTTGATTTCGAACATTGTCAGCACTGATGAGAGCTCTGTGAGATAAAAAGTGATTCCAACACCAATCAGAAGTACCTTCACTGGATTTATAAGCGTGATACACATTTAACAACGTCAAATGATCACCATCAGGGTGTTCAAATTGCTGGCGAATTTCATCGGCAAGTTTTCTGGCAGAGTTTGGACGCACGAAAATACTGGGAACAGATAAAAGCGCAGTAAGGGACAAAATTTCGTTGGAACAATAAAATTCAGGGCTTTTAATCAACATAACAGCCAAATTTGGATCGAGAGGAAAGTCTGAAGCTTTGCGACCAAGGGGAGTTAGGTTACCCTCATCGTCTAAACAAGCAAGGTAGTTCAACTCTTCTAAAGCACGCATCATGGTCTCGGGTGCCGGAGGATCCATATAATCAAAATGGACAAGATCATCAATTCCTAGCTTTTTCAATTCCAACACTGTACTTGAAAGATTGCTTCGAAGGATTTCCGGGTAGGTTTGTTCAATTAATTCCTTTCGGAAAGCATCCTCAGTGTAGAGTCGGAAGCATTTACCGGGACGGGTACGACCAGCACGGCCTGCACGTTGTTGAGCACTAGCTTTGCTAATAGGACTAACTAGAAGAGACTCAACACGAATACGAGGGTTGTAAATTTTTTGCTTACTAAATCCTGGATCAACAACATAGACAATTCCGTCAATTGTAAGAGATGTTTCAGCAATATTGGTAGAAATAACAACCTTGCGACCATGACCAGATTTTGTATCTTCGGGGGTTGGCTCAAAAATACGTTGTTGCAAATTAGGTGGTAAAGAGCCATACAATGGATATACATTCAAGGGACCTGCAGCGCCTTCTCGAAGTAAATCATCGGCTTCTAAGGCAATTTTACGGCAAGCATCCTCAATTTCTTCTTCACCAGTAAGGAAAACAAGGATATCACCAGGGCCCTCTTCTACATGGATTTGAAGGACAGTACGAAGAGCGGCTTCTAAATAATCACGTTCGGGATCCTGGGTATAGTAAATTTCGACGGGGAATGTTCGTCCTGGCACTACCAATAAGGGAGCATCGAAAAAGTATTTTTGAAACTTTCTAGCATCTAATGTTGCAGACATGACAATAATCTTCAAGTCCGGTCTTCTTTGGGCTATACGCTTCATGAGACCCATCAAGATATCAGTAGCTAAAGTTCTTTCGTGTGCTTCATCAAGAATAATGCAAGAGTATCTTGACAAAGCGTGATCATTCATGGCCTCACGTAGAAGCATACCATCAGTCATATATTTTAACATGGTATTGGGACTACTGCAGTCTTCGAAACGAATGTTATAACCGACCTCTTCACCAAGTTTAACATCCATTTCATCTGCGACACGTTTGGCAACTGACATAGCTGCAACACGACGAGGTTGAGTACAAGCAACTTGAGAATTCGTTAAATGTGGCAATTCATCATATAAAACAAACTGGGGAATTTGAGTAGTTTTACCGGAACCGGTTTCACCAACGAATACGATAATTTGGTTCTCATGGTAAAGCTTCAAAAATTCATCTCTTTGCTGATGCACAGGCAATTGACGTCTTCCATCTAAAATTGCAAAGTATTTTTCACTAAATGGCACGCCATTAAAAGGATTGTTGGGCCCGTTTTCTGCTTTTTCAACAGCTTCAACTGTTGTTGCACGTCTTGTTAAACCGCTCGAAGAAACACTTTCTAAATCATCGCTACCATCTTCTAAGTGAGATAAGTATGGATTTTTTGAATCAGAACGAGACTTTTTCAATGCTGGTTCCATGCTATGCTTCTAAATTCAGCAATTTCAATTTGCTGAGTGTCGTATGGCAAAAAGCAGAAATTTCACCAACAGTCAATCCGGCATAAGGTGGTTATAACGAGTCGCACTGACTTTTAGTGTGCTAATGGATGAAGTTAATTAAGTATGTTAAAAATTAAATATTAACACCAATGGAGGAATTGTTACAATTTAGTAAACTTTCAAAAGTACAGTAAGCAAAATTATCATTATAGGTATGAAATATTATTTATCATTGATATATTTGAATGTGTGCGCAAAAATTGTAGACGTTCTGCTGCGTACATACACACCCCTGTAATTATACAAAAACATAAGTATATTTTTAAAAAACAAAAAAGCAAACAAAACAAGAAAATGAGGGTCTTATGAATACGGTGATTAATTCATGAAGCAGGAAAATCCCCTTCCGGAAGCGTTGTGAATTTCTGTGGACGAAAGATGAATCTGGCTTCCGTTCCTCAAAACTAAATATGTATTTGCGGACCATTCAAACCAGACTCGTACGCCATCTGTCATTCTCCACAGGTGTACCTGAAGTTGGCTGTTTTCGGGAATGTACATGGGTTTCTAAATTTATGGTAAGTAAAGAATATCAATTAGAGAAACACAGAATATGTGTAGTCATACCTCAATTGGAATATATATTGGGAACCATGAAAACATATCAGGAGATTTTTCTTCCATTGTTGTAGGCAATGTGGAGAGTGAAATATTTTTGTACAAGGTAGCTTCAAAATAACCAGCAAAACCGTGGAGTACACCCGGGTTTGTTGCTTGAAATCTCGCAGCCGCTCTTCTTTGATTGTGCTGATTTTTCGAAAACAACTTTGTCTCATTGTTCGGGTGATGAAATGACCAAAGTGGTTGAAAACGGAACTCGTCATTTGGTGATAAAAAATCAACGGAGTTCATTAATACGACGTACTGTCTCGCGAATGCAGAAGCATCATTCAGATTACGAACTTCCGACCAGAGTTTTGGAGACATAATCGGAGTGATGTACGAAGTATACGAGGAAGGAATACTTATTCCGGTATGTGGGTTCAGTACACGCTGAACGCCATCCAAACATTCTGGACTTAACTCGTTATCTGCCATGCTTCCTAGTAATTCACTCACTAAGATATCAATTTTATAATCGGGATTCCATTCTCGCATGTCCCCAAAAACAAGGGATACTTTTCCAGCCCAGTCCTGTCTGTTTCGTAATAAAAGCATGGCGAAAGCATTAGGGTTCTTTTCCAATGCTATCATGTCCACCGTGCGGGAAGATGAAATAGCTGCCCGCAGAGCACAATCCACTAAAGGTCCTCTTCCAGCACCTACTACAGCAATGCGGGTAACCGAAGCTTCATCTCGGTCGTTTAAGGCAGAAAAAATTGCTTGTTCGTACTGAGCATACTTTACGGGATCTCGCTCAAATATTTCGTAAGTGATATTTTCCAAGTTATGACTGAGTGGTTGCAGTGGGATCTGTAAATAGTCTTTGTACCCACCAGCGAATTCTTCAACCAAGGGAGCCGGAGGCTGCGTATCAAAAAGGTGCTTCATATATATACTATAGTCCGGTGATTCTCCGATTTTGTCAGGAAGCTCACTGTCTCGCAGAAAAACCTTTGGATTTTTTCTGAGATATAAAGAAAAAATTGCTCGAAGCTTACGGCTCAATACAGGATAACCCGTCGGGTTTGGAACAAAAGTCATACAGGAAAGGGTGATCATACCAACAGGCTCAGCATACCATCGATTGACTAATTCTATCGGTGGAGAACATGACGGAGGTAATTCAAGAGCAACTTGTAATCGCGGATTGTATTTACACGAAGTACGAACAAGATTCCACATCTTCCAATTCTCAAAAAGGTCTTGATTACCACTTTCAATAGGAAATTGAAGAAGTAGATTAATGTTGAAAGTGGAATCCAATATCATTGAGCATGATCTAGCATATTGCATTATGTTATCGGCATTTTTTGGGCCGTTACAAACAACGCTAGCAAGACCACAATAAGACGCAAAAGAAACTTCTTTCAGTAAAATTTCTTCAGATCGCTGAGCTACTAAAGCATTGCTCGAATCCAATTCAATCCATTCTGACGTGAGTCCGACTACTTTGTTTACGTGTTCTTTCATAATGTTAGCTAAAACAATACAAAAATTTAATTTCAAACCTTCTGGATGATAATCTATTTCACTGTCAAGAAACTCCTGCACGTTTTCAAAAGGTTCTAAACTCTCCACGCGTTGCTTTAAAGCATCAGTACTCAGCCTAACTCCAACAAAATCATAGCCCTCTTGTAAAGACAAATAAATTGCTTCTTTTGAAGAACAAATTCCTACTGTTGGTACTTTTGAAGCCATTTGTGTTTTAGAGAAAAATACGCAATTCCCGTCTTCATAACCTCATACGTATGGTAAGGGTCAGGTGCTTATTTAGACTCTACTTATTCTCGTTTCATGTTTTCACAAGCGATAGCTTATATTCCTATGTTTCACTGACACCTTCTAATATGTGTTAAGAAGAGGTTTACTGTTTAAGAATGAGTTTTTTATATTTCAAATCTATTAATGTTCAATCTTTTTACAAAAGTCATTATATAGCATTCAAATCTTGCTTATAGACCTATAAGCAGACGAACTTTAAAATTCTAGCCTTTAATCGTAGAATTAGAAAGTCGGAAACTGGTGTAGAAAAGGAGTTACTATAACAAAACTTTTTCTACGTTATTCACCCAATTCCAGATTCTATGAAAAGAAGCATCTTTTCAAAAGATGCAGTCATGAAAAGGAAAGTTAAAGACGCGGAAACGACATGAACATCAATCCATAATCAAAAGGATAACAAAGAATGGAATTTTAAGGGAAAGAGTAAATCGTTAAGATCGTAAACAATTTTCATTAATGATCAGCTGGGCTTTGTTCAGTGCTATAGTTAGGGGCCATTGAAGTTCCAGCTCCAGCAGATTGGACTGGACGAGGATGTTGCTGCATTCTAGGATAACGACCACCGCGACCGCCTCGTCCGCGATTTGTACGCATACCAGAATAATGACCTTCTGTTCGGCCACCCCTATACCATCCTCTATTTTGTCGGTAGTAATCATCACGCAAAACTTTGGCACGAACGCCCTCGGGAGTTTTGATCTTGTCAGCTACTTTATTCACAGCATCTTGATTTTCAAAATGAACATAAGCATAATTTGTGGGGGTTACATTCGTATTTGGTGGTAAGTTTCTGTTTCGGTTCGTCGAGGTACGAATTTGAACAGCAGTGATTAATTGATCGGCACCATCAGTGAAGAAAGACCGAGCTTCTTCTTCGGTACTACAAGGTGCTATATGAAAACCAAATCTTTCTTGACGTTCTCCGTAATTAGGACGGAATCCTCGATCCATATTCCTTTGATAGTCACCTTTGGGTGTCTGTCGGGTGTCTACAGATGGAGCACTTTGTTCTTCAGAACTCTTCTCAGCCTCATTGCTCTCGTCAATGGTATTCTCTTCTGCGGGTGCTGAGGAAAGTGTCGTGTCTGCTAGTCCCTTTTCAATATCTTTTGTATCGCTAGGGGACTTCGAAGCAGCTACAGACTCATCCTCTTCATAAACAGTTTCTTTAGGTGCTTGACCAGAATAAGCTTCCTCCTTTTGCAAAGGTTCTTCTGATTCCACATTGGCTTTCGTTTCTTCAGTAACAGGCTCGGTATTTTGTTTACCAGAACCCTCCACTTCCGCAACTAAGGATGGTCTAGACTGTGTCTCAGATTTTTGCGGTCTGTAGTACGATTCACCAGTAGAACCTCCTTCGTTAACTCTATTATAATTATCATTTCTACGGGCGGCAGAACGGCGATAACCCAAATTGAATCCAAAAGATTTACTTTCAACTTGGACGTGACCATTTTCCACCACTAAAACATTCCACCCAAAAGAGGCATCGAGTAGATTAAAGTTCCAAAGATTTTTCAACGCAGTTCCGGGAAGCATATTATTCATGGCATAACTATTGGTGGCATCAGGCATTCTGGAAACAAGACGTGTAACATTATTAACCAAATGTTGTTGGTCAGGAGTGACCATGCGCTCAACTTCTGACTTGACAGTTTCCCAAACCTCCATGAACTGAGCACGGCCAGCAGAAAGCTTTTGCAAATAATGCTCTGGATTTGGGTTAACGGAAAACTCGTTATAACTTGCTCCATAACGGAAGTGTAAACCAGCCGATAAAGTAAGATCAGCTTGGAGAATGGTAGCAAGTTGACAGAATACACCTTCTCGGCCAATAGGATGGTGAGTTATAAAGATACGAGTTTCTTCCCTGTCAAGGCAACTCTTAGCAGTCTCTATCAGTTCACCCATTTGCAAAACGGTTGTCCATGTGGTACCTTGAGCACCTGCGATAGTGCCCTTTCCCTCACCATTGTCGAACAGTTTAAAAGGGACATAAGGACCACCAAGTCCAAGTAAACGAATTTTTAAATCGCCAATTTGTAGGAGATGGGAATGTAATTCATCAATGATATTTAAATTAGGAATAGAATATTCACCGCTAGCAAATTTCTCTAGAACATGAACGTCTTCAGAAGCTCCCCATACAGTATAGACGGGAACAATAAATTTCCGTTCCTGAGACAAGAAATAGGGAAGTTCAGACAGAAGGCAATCAGGATGGGAAGCAATGCTGTTTTTTAATTCGCTTATGGGGTTCGAAGGATAGTGGTCAAAACTTTTTGATCTAGGCAAACGTTTAATGAGAGGCGAAAATTGGACTATATGACGAAGGGTTCTTTAAAAAGTTAGTTTCATACGAAATATATGCACACAAGTCAACAAACCTTTCAGAAATATTAGGTAAAGAGGATCGTTCAAAAAATCCAAAATCGCCTGTGTGGATAACACAATCAGCACGAGTCTCTTCAGCAAGTTTGTTGATAAGGCTTAATTCACCTAAAGAAGATATTAGTCATATGCGAAAACGGACTACTAAGGGGAAAGGACCTAGTAGAAACACAATCCGTAGTTCAATCACGGCGAAACACTTTAAAAATTTCATTTTCTAAACGCTTTGTATTCCTTAAAAGCATCTAGTATATATACATCATGCTACTTTTGGAGGTCTCGATTTCTTCAATTTACTTACCACGAACGTCTGCAATGCAAAGCAGTCTTGATCCATTGTTCAGAACCAGAACATTTCTTGAATCATCGCTTTCTGTAAATGATATAGAATTAGGAGCAGTCTGATCAATGTTTTGTTGATTTCCCATTACTGGGGCTTCCGTTGATAAATCACTTTTAGCCGTCTTTTGAGAGTTAGCACTTTTTAGCTTATTTTTTACCTCTGTTACATACATCCAAGCTCATTTTCTTTTAGGTTCTTCCAAGAAACGGTAGAAAGGCAATTTTTGGGGTAGGTAAGTTATGAGCAAAGGAGGTTGGAGTAACGGCCTAGTAGTAGACAGTTAGGAACTATACCCATGAAAGCAAAGATCATCATAGGTGGGGGTAAATAACACATATATTTAATTAGCGTAAAATACTTTAATTCACTACACTGTAAAGCCGTATAAGAAATATTCCGTTGAAATGTGTTCTACCTTAGTAAATAAACAAGTAAACAATAAAAAAAGCGTAAATCAAGATATCAACGGATTTCTTGCTAAACAAGTAAATAAATGTTGAATAAAATAGAATAGTATATTCTATAAAATTAATTTTTATAGGATATTTGAAAGAAAAAGGGAGCATATGCAATCACTTTCAAATATATTCGTTTCAAAATGAACAAGCTCTACGAGTCAGCAAACTCGTCGACGATCAATCAGGAGCGAGTAAGTAGGGAATATTTTCTAAAATAAATGGCTTGTTTTTTTCAAAACCGTAATACTATCTGGAAAGCGAAACAGCTCTTGGTTTAGCTTGTCAACATATGTCAGTTCTAACTATAAGCCGAAAATAAGACAAAAGATTAGAGCATATCTATTTTGTATCATAAATAAATTATTATTTATTCAATGGATAATTTCAGAAGACTGAGCAAAAAAGAATTATTTACTCACCGCACTAAATAACTATGATGATAATTATATTTTTACTGAATACATTTCAACAACTGGCCGGTTGGCCGAGCGGTCTATGGCGTAGCACTCAAGTGAATAACTTGGACTGTTGAAGTCTTGCTATATCGAAAGATGCGAGGGTTCGAATCCCTCACCGGTCAAACATTTTTGCCCTTTTTAACTATGGGGAAGCGGTTAAAAAGGTAAACAAGCACATTAATATATTAAAGCAAAACAAAAGGCAACTTTAGTTCTGTATTAGTCCCCTTAGTTGGGAGTTATGGGCCCAATATAGGAAACAATGTATATAATAGATCCAGGTATATGGAATGCTTACTATTAGATGAAGGATCCAAGAATGAGTTTCAGTTACCGTAAATATCTAACTAAAACCTGTATTTTATTGAGTCTTTATTTGTTTTTTTATTTATTAGTTATTATTCAGCATGTTAATTTTTTCAAAGCTAATGATTTCAAAATGCTAGGGTTAGAGCTAAACTTCCGCCTTTGTTTACCATGAGTTTACTACGTACATATACCGTGAACATGGTATAGTTAGCCAAATATAAAAAATTGATAATATTGAATGTTAGGAACGCAGTTAGAACAAAGGTAACCATATTAAAGTCAAGTAATTATAGGATTTATTTACGTTAAAGAAAAATGGGGCTAAGTAGAATCTTCATTGGCTTTCAATCGGTTGGTACTGACGCGTGTTACAGATTCTGATCATAGACAATTTAGGTCTACCTTTTACAAAAAAAAAAGACATTTCGTATCGACACTTAGTACATGTATACCTTACATATTAAGGAGTAACTCTGAGAATGGATTGGGCGGTGGTAGCAAAAAATTGCCCTACAGCTAGGCTTGAAACAAAAACTGAGATCTCTTTTGTATATCAATATGAAAATCTTCTTTTGGTAGGAGAATCCTCTGGCCAAGTCTTGGTGTTCACAATTCAAGAGAATGGAGATCTTGACTATACCGAACGTCTTCTACATCACAAACATCCAATTAGCTCTTTATTATGCTTTCCGTTTGAGGTTGACGGATTTGTCGACCTTGCAATTCTTAGTTTGGATGAGTCGGGGTGAGTTAAATACTATAGACTGTACTTCTTTTGGCACCGCGAACTAACCTATCAAATTATTTAGACTGTTATGTCAGTGGCTTTTAAAATCCTGCAAATGTCGTGCAAAACTTCAACTTTATGATGGCCTATGTCTGCAGCTGTACATGTTGAATCCAAACTACGTTTGCGTTTGTGGTACCTATTTATCTATTTACATTATACATGTAACGAATTTTAGTATAGCCGGAAATTGGATGAATCATGAAAACTGGCCTATAATGTTTTCCTACAACGAAAAATCCAATGACATTCCTGTTGGCTATGTCGATGGGTCGGTCTCTCTTTGGTCTCCAAAATCGACTTCTTTGGAGTTTGAGAAAAAAGTGACTTTTAAACCAATTGCAAATAAAAACCTTGGGAACCTAATTTCTGTTCAACCTGCTAAAGGTTTATCCAAAGATCTCCAAATTTTTGTCTACGAGTCCGGGATATCTATAGTACGCGGTTTAGAAAAATGCGAGTGTTACTTCTATAAAGAGCAGGTCACTTCTGTTTTACTATTAAAAACAGGTGTAATTTGTCTTTTCACTCTTTCTGAGATGCTGCTGCTAAAATTGTCCTCGGATTCAGTTTTCAAGTTGCATGTAGTTAATTCTTTCCCCGGTACATATCCATGGAAGTCTACTTTTCTTTACAACGAGGAGCCTGTAATCCTAAATAAATACTCTTCCAAAATTATTCTTGAATGGATAATGAGTAATGATCGGCAATCTTTCCTTTTGGGTCCTCATCTAAACCAGGACGTTATCACATCGGCATACAGCTTTAATCTCAACCTGTTCTTGGGAGGTGCAAAGGGGCTGGCTATGTATTCACTCTTTGACTGGTACATACATAATGATCCGTTTCCTATTGAATCCTTTCCGAGCGTGAAAGGATTGGTAACCTATATGAAAATCTTTGAGAATAATCCTTCTGAAATTGTGCTAGTTGTGACCACTAAAGATGGAAATGGTTATTTCTATAAACTGTTACATCAAGAACGTTGGCAATTTATCTGTAATCGTACGTTGAATTCCTTGTGTATTTTACAAGTGGTTTTTCTGAGGAAGGTAATGTCTTCAAAACAAAGCGGCGTATATATTTTCGTTGGATTGGACGGGTCATTGACAGCGCTTAATGAACTTTTTAACGTGTAAGTTAGCCATAAGGTATTACTACTAACAATTTAGTCTCGGATTTCTACCTTCGGATGGATCGCAGGCAAAAAGTATTCATTATAATCAAGCTTCCGACTCTCTACTTGTTTCTTATGACAATTTTCAATCATTAGAATGGGAGATTCTAAAGCAAGAAGTACATGAAGTGAGGCTTAATTCTGTCATGGATGCATCCTTTGTATCAATTAATCTTGGTAAACACCACGAGCCAATAACAAGTAACCGTGGCACATACTCTACGATAACGGATGGCCTCTTGGTGACCTATTTGAATACTAAAGCGCTGGTCAACAATCTTATTTTCTCCAATGAGACCTACGTCGAAAAGTCTTGCATAGATGAGTTCCTTGACTTTATCCAGCCTCCATTTTTAAACGTAGAAAACGAGGTTGATATGCTGTACCAATCTGATATAACTAATCGTTCGTGCATTCATCTTGGTGTCGGAAAGGATGATGGAAGCGCAATAATAAGGTGCAATTCTTCAATGCGGTCAGTTACTTTTGAAGCACCTTTTTGCTCTGCACTTCTGCTTCATTTATATTTTTCCTTGCTTTTGCCGATATGTAAATATGACGGCTTAAGTGAAAATCAAATCAAGGAAGGAATATTGCTTAACCTTGAGGAAATTACTTCGACTGAATATAGTCTATCTGCCTTAACATACGTTTGGAGTGACTCTGATAAAAATGTTCAAGAAATTATTCGATTTGTACTATTGCGAATTGCTGAAGTCACTCCTAGCGATGAGCTACAAAGAATAATACATTACTTTTTTGAGGTTTTCTGCTCTTTTCGAGATGATTACTACCTGGATACAGAAATTGAGCATTCTTTATACGTATTATCCATTTTGGCAGAATTATATCCTTATGTATTTGACGATCATGAACTAAAGTCTTTGTCCTCATTTCTATTACAAAAAGCCTCTGATTATGAAAATGACCATGTTGCACTTCGATTACTAAGTAATGGCTTTTCAGTTTTTTCTAAACATATTGATCCCGCAAAGCTGATTCACTATATGTCGTTATCGGCGTCAGTTCATGACCAAGATCTAAAAGACGAAAATAGTATGCTTTTTAGATCAATTGTTGATGTTTCCTCTAGTAATTCCATCCTTTTATTAACCTGTTTATGCAATGAAGTTTGCGACCTAACGAAATCCAAGCTTCGTCAAGCAATTTTGAAAATTATGAGCTTGGCCATTAAAAATACGGAGCATAATTTTTTCTTATTCAATCATCTATTAAGGGAGAAATTAATACCAATCCTTAATGCCAATCGTTCTTCAAATGAAGCTACTGAAATAACAAAAGCAATATCAGAAAGGTTTCCTTTCGTATGTTTTGACGAAAGACTTGATAAATACTCGTACATAGAAAATGGGTTCTTAACTGTGTATGACATTCAAAAACGGAAAAAGATTGTTAGTTCGGAATCGGTTGATGGTGATTTTCAGTTATTATCGGCAAACCCAGCTGGCGAATGTTTTATTGGAGTCAGTCCCATGAAAAAAGAATGTATAGTTTGGAGAATGATGCACGAAAACGGAACATTTTTGAACTCATATGGCACAAGCCTGAGGATCATTAAACGAGTTCTTTTGCAGACAAATTCGGATTACGAAAACGAAAGTCCTAAAGTCCTTTGGATTGGTCAGGCATCCGCTGAGATCCAGGTAGGAAGTACGATTGCCATAGTTGATGTATAGGATTTAATGATTTTTTTAAGAATAAATTTCATCCATTCCACTAAACCAACGAGCAATTCTTTGTATTTCTGAGGGCATGAATCTCAATAGCGAAATGAAACGAACATATAGTGGGTGATAAAATCGACCGCTTTGATTATTCATTAGGTTTTGTAGTATTATATGGGCAATGTCATTCGAATTCAACAGCGGAGCTAATATTTTATTTGGCGTATCTTTGTCAAACATGGTTGATTTGAATTGGCCAAGGGAGTATAGCGATAACTTAATGGGTACATGCATTTGCTTAGTTTCCACTTCTAATGTTTCATGTAGAGACAATAAAGCAGCTTTTGAACAAGAATAAGCAGCTAAAATAGATGTTAGTAAGAGGAAACGATACACAAAAAGATGAATATCCATACCAACTCCAGAAGCACTGAAGTAAGCCAGAGCCGACGTTACGTTGATGATATGAGGCTCTACCGACAAAAACAATGACGGGTACAGCATCTTTGTTATGTTGAATTGCCCAATCGTGTTTACATGGATACATCTGAGAATTATTAGTTATCATCGTCTCGTGTTAACGAACCTTGCAAGTTGCTTGCTACTCATGTCAAGCAGTTTATTTTTCGGGGCAATTGCTCCCGCATTGATGAGAGCGAATGGCTTCGCATGAATAGTTTCCAGTTTTTTTAGAAAATTATTTATACTTTCTTCTTCAGTAATATCACATACGATTGGAATTACGTCTGGGACATCCTGAAAAAAATTTGGAGAATATTCGACATCTAAAGATATTACAGAAAGACCAACGTTGATGGCTTGCGAAATTAATGATCGTCCAAGAACTCCATTGCCCCCAGTTATCACTATGGAACCACCTTGACGATTTGGAGGATTTGACTTTCTAACAAAACGACGGCTGTAGAATGCAATTAGAAGCAATATAAAAAGGGGAAGTAAAGTCGTAGTATTTAAGCAAAGTCCCATATTTTTATAACAGAAAGAAGCTGCAAACAATTAAGCGGCCTTTTAAGTAATTCCACTCACAAGTGATTACAGAGAAATCACGTAGTAACAAGATGGATGAAACTAAGCGAAGAAAAAAGGGGAATTTTTGTAGAAGTAATCTATTTACTTTTCATGGTTCGACGTTAGTTACCATTTTATGCATTTCTTCTCATACTGCATGTTCACTTACCTTGGAATTTGTACCATCTCAAGAGGTATGCTTAAAGATAAAAATTTAAGCTTAAAGAATGTTTGTTAATATGAAAGATTACTCTTCACAACATTCAGAAGGAATAAACATTACAGTCGTTTACTTTTGAAGGGCTAATTCGATATCGTCTTACGATAGTGTACTGTATTGAGATTATGCTATTGTATTTTAGAAATTATGTGTCAAATTCACTATATGCCATGTTCCTAACGAAAGGGTAGGTATCGAGAAAGAGTGAATTTACAAAATAAGTCTTTGAACTTGACAATAGAACAAACTTTTTAGCTCAGACCAAAGAGTTCTTTACATTTAGTTTATTAAATTTTGCATCTAAAGGATAAAAAGTAACTGCTAAAATGAGAACAGCATTCTTTCAGAGAGACACAAATGAAACAAAAATTTGCGTTGCTATTGCTTTAGACAAGGCACCTTTGCCTAAGGAGTCGGACTTTTTGGACGAAGTTATTACCTCAAAGCATGCCAATCAAAAGGGTGAACAAACAATCCAAGTTGACACTGGTATTGGCTTTCTTGACCACATGTACCATGCATTAGCTAAACACTCCGGCTGGAGCCTTCGTCTTTACTCACGGGGTGACTTGGTTATAGATGATCATCATACAGCCGAGGATACTGCAATTGCCTTGGGTATGGCTTTCAAGAAAGCCATGGGTAATTTTGCTGGTGTTAAACGCTTTGGTCATGCTTATTGTCCTTTGGATGAAGCTCTTTCCAGAGCCGTTGTCGACTTATCCGGCCGTCCTTACTCCGTTATTGATCTTGGATTGAAGCGTGAAAAGATCGGCGAGCTTTCTTGCGAAATGGTTCCCCATCTTTTGAACTCATTTGCTACTAGCGCTGGTATTACTTTGCACATCTCTTGCTTGTATGGTAACAATGACCATCACCGTACGGAAAGTGCTTTCAAGTCTTTTGCAGTTGCTTTGCGTACCGCTACTACTTTAACTGAGAGTAAAGAGGTTCCCAGCACAAAGGGTGTTTTGTAAATTGGTAAACGGAATGAAATGGTTGCGCTTTTTTTTTGGAACAATTTATAGACATGGGAAGTATTTTACATACAGAATTTGATTCATCTTGTCGCGTTTATGTTAGTTCAATTCTTAATTTCAGTCAGAATTATATACTCCACAAGGCAATTTCAAAGTTTTCATTCATATACTATACAATACTATCTATTTGCTTAGAACAAGGAATGAAAGTTGTAACTCTTCATTGACCGATTTAGTTCAGCAGGAAGACAAGACAAAACATATTATGCATTGTCATACCCAGTCTTACAACCTGAGGGTCTATAGCGTGAATTTAGTAAACATAATATATTCATTAGGTAAAATTACAAATGACTAGTGAAGTAAAAACAGTTTGTATTTCTGACTACTACTTATTCATTACTTTTGAGAATTCTAAATACGCCATTCCAGTACAGTGCACTATTTACGTACTAGTGAAGTGAACCATCGTTTGGTGTGACTGCTCTTTATTTTACTTAAAAGGAGATGTTCTGATGACTATTCCTTTGCCAAAGGTCTCTTTTACCAATTGCAGTCCTGGCTAACAGCAATGAGGTTGTAATTAAATGGCTTGAGACCAAGAAGGAATCACCTTTCTCAATCCGATTTACACTTTCGAATAGTTTTATCGGTTCGCTTTCTGGTGTACAAACTAGAATATTTACATAGTTTTCCCTACCTAGGTAAAAGTAGAAATTTATCCAAAATAAATTAGTTGTTGGAGAAATGTTTGTTCCCATAAATGACCTTTTGTTGGTAATATCACAGTAGCGATAGGCTATTGTAAGGAAGTGAAAAACATATCAAGTAGGATTTGAAGAAGTTGGAATCTTTTGGAGACGGCAGTAGAAGAAGTAGTTCTTCTAGGGCATCACTTTTATTAAGCAGAAAAAATATGTTTCTTCATATGACTATTTTACCAGAAAGATTGAGGTAGTACTAACTGAAAAAGTTGAAAGTATAATGTGCCGTAAACATTTAGTGTGGTACGTCATGCACAATTTATTTGCGAAAAGTAACAAGGAAGTAGCAACTATTTGATTGATTTTTCTGCTAGATTCTACCA
Organism: Schizosaccharomyces lindneri; assembly: GCA_029532395.1. Lineage (NCBI taxonomy): Eukaryota > Fungi > Ascomycota > Schizosaccharomycetes > Schizosaccharomycetales > Schizosaccharomycetaceae > Schizosaccharomyces > Schizosaccharomyces lindneri. Next base: position 187,581 of record JARFMH010000015.1, on the reverse strand, counting down.
AATTCTCATTGTTTCTGTTCTTTTAAAGCTTTTACAACTACAAAAAGCGCTTTTTGTGCTTTCATTTGGTGTACTTGTATAGAAATTTATTTGGATTTTTACCGCTTCCAAGAGTCTGATCATGTTTGGTGCCATTTGTGCAGGACGTTTAGGTAAGTGTTAGATTATAGAGCATCGTTTCAGACCAAAAAGAATTTTACTAACCAACTTATAGTACAGACGAATTTACAACAAGTCGCTGAAAACCAGTTTGTGTTTCAACTTGACTTTGCTGAGAGCCTTAACCATATCGTCGTCTTTTTATTATCCACAGCTCCATTTGCACCTGGCATGGGAGCCAAGGTTTATTTCCAGTGGCCTGGGAAAACCTTCCAGTTCCTCGGTTATTTGACTAATGACAAGCCAAGTGCAATCTTTCGTTTAAAAAATACAATTCAGTCTCTGTCAAATGACATGCCTTGTATCGGTGTTACAGCAATTTTGGGTATTAGTGTCGAGCCTACTGTCAATTTTGTTGAATCACCTGCTGGTGAGACCGCCGCTACTTCTGCAATTGCGAAACCCCTTCCTCCTACAACCTCAATAGCTCAACGAATCTTGCGCAATTTGTATAATTTCCTTGCAAGTTTCGCAACCTCCAACCTTCCACCGAATGCTCTCGGTTTAGGAGATATACGTCCAAATGATACCTACATTCCTTTGAGAGTATTCCAAGATTGGCATACTAAATTCTTGGCAAAAATAAACAACAATCCCAATTTTTTGGATTCCGACGATCAGATCTAATGTTTTCTGCTTCCCTGTACCTTTGTCTTTTGTTTTAACACAGTACGAGACGTCGTTTATGATAAATATTTCTCTTGCTAAAGTGTACTTATATCTTTGTTACGTTATTTCACATAATAGATTACTACCTAATATAAATTGGTATTCGTTACGGTTATTTATTTTTTACCTATAAATAGCTTTTCTCATGATCTATGAATAGCAGATAAATCTTCTAAACGCAAAAGTCCACATGCCATCCCACTGGCTAGCCATCCTCCATGACTATAATTGGGATTCCATTCTGTACAATTGATCTGTATTTGCCAAGGAAATATATACATATCAAGCTTCCTTGATTTCGTCAATCCAGGACGAAAGTTGTTTGAGAACCTGTACTTGCTTTCTTTCTCACTATATTCTAACTGAAAAATCCTGTGAACATTTGCTCTGTGTTTATGTGAAAATCCTAACAACCGGAAAGGATTAACGACTGTCACGATCCCATCTGACGATCCAATTGCAACAAAAGGATGGAGTCTGCTTGTCCCTAAACACATGACTGATCCATGGCGCTCATCTAGAATTTGAGTGGTAAGTCCGCGAATTGATTCAATCATCACCAATTGTGATTCAGTACTGGATATTATAGACTGCAAGAGATTACTCCAAGCAACGGCGTAACATATGTCTGTAAATAGTTAATAGAGTAAAACTACTTGTAAATTATACCAACCTCGCTTATGTGATAATGCCTTGTTTTCAAACTCAGGATTCCTTATATCTATGAGACGCGTGTAACAATCATAAGCAGTTGTAGCAAACATAGTTGGAAACTCATTTGAGCATTGAATAATCATATGGATGTATGAATCATGTATGGGAATATAAAAGAGAGGACCATTGAAGGAATCAAAAATGTCCCATAGCGCTATATAACCTAATCGTGTTACTTTAGTAATTATTTGTTGGACCATACCATTGGAACATCCCACAAGCAATTGCTTAGGAAATTCAGCACCAGAAAAAACCCATGAGAAACAGGAAATTAAGCAATTAGGAAGCTGGAATGTATACTCTGCTTCACTGATAAAAACTAAAAAAGGGTTAGAGGTGACAACGAGCTGAAATTTGAAAACGTACTATTTTTATGAGTTATTTTTCTAGGCACATTAATCAACCTCATTATTCCATCACTCGTAACAATTCCTAAATAGCCAAGTACGTCTTCCTTGAAAACACAAGGACACCATTGAAGTTGGTAAATGCTACCCCAGTCATGCCAAATTGTACAGTATAAAGATAATTCCTTTTCCTTTATAAGCTTCCAAATTTGAATTTGGTTTCTTCCAGAAGCAGGTGTGAAAATAGATCCAGCTAATTCACCGCTTTGTAACAAACCGCCTACTGCTACATATTGAGCTGCTTCCGTCGTAGGTAACCAAGACAAAGAACTCACATGGATTCCAGTATTAACCAAGTATTCTTTTCTCAAAGAGTGTCTTGACTCATCGTCAAGAATTTGATGCGGTTGAAGATAGTAGACAGGTTCCTGATTACCTATCAATATCGGTATGTGGTCATTAGAGAACCCTCCAAATTGATTTTCTGAAAGAATAAAATTCTGTTTTTCTTTGGAAGACTGAAACCCATTAGAATCAATCTCCGCAAACATTGGACCCTTCTCAAAACAGATTGCACCAGGGGCTGTTTCATACTGTTTCCAGGTATTTACTAAATTTTTACCTTGTTGAAACGTAGATTCATCCGTACCGTATGTATACATTATCTTTTCTTCTTGACCTTTAGAATAGACCTTTCGTGGGGACTGTTCGGAAGCACCATTCGATTTAAATAAACGACCCCGTGTAGAACTGGCGGGCCTTTTTTCAGGTGTTTCACTTGGAGGAGCCATGTTGTTTTCTAAGCTTGATTTCTTTTTCGTTCCTCTGGGGGTTTTGGTCTTTCTACCATTTCTTAGAGATCTTCCCGATGTAGATTCTTCCTCGGAAAGAAAATCGTCTAGGATGAACTCTTCCATATTCTCGTCCTCATCTTCTGCAATATATTCATCAGGGCTAGTATTCCTACGCCGTGTCTTGGGTCCCATGTTTTCTTAGCAATTTTCAAGACTAAAGTTATATGATTAACGTTCAGATATTTATATGTCAACTTCAGGAATCAAATTGAAAGATAATACATTCAATGCATCTTAATCGAGATATACAATGAACAAAAACCAGTTTCGTCAATATGGCATGCAAAAAGTGAACTAATAAAATGCTTCCAAAACTATTCTGTTCGTCTTTTTTCTTTTATTTTCTATTAGTACGGGGAAGATGATGGCTCTGTGTTGAGCTTATGGTGAACCAATGTTTCGATGAGTAGTCAATAAACAGCGAAAGTCTAGGAGCAAACCAATTTCAATTTGAGGGAGAGAAAAGATAATATATGGATCAGAGATAATTTTTTTGGTAACTAGCCTTCTAAATAAGTGGGAACGGTAATGACCTCCTATATCTGAATTGGTTACGACGTACCGTCAGCTTCTTCCAACATCGCTCCATTTTAACTTTAGGAATTTTGGCAATTTATAATAGTTATAGAGACTATAGGGAGTAAAAGTTTTGTTTAAATTTTTATACTACAAGAAAAATTTGATGAATTTTCACTTTAAATAGAGGATATCATCTTATCGCCTTTATTTGCTTTAATCTTAAGAAACGTCGATTTACAGCTTGCAAGAACATTATAAATTCACAATGAGTGAAAATGAACCCAGGGAAGAAACAAGTGATAACCTCACTACAAAACTGGAGTCCGACGAAGAAAACGATGCTATGAGCATTGACGATCTACAGGAATCGAGCACTACTGAACAACGCCCAGAAGAAAGAGAACAATCAGAATCAAAAGAACATTCCGGAGATGCTTCTGCTTCTAAGGACGATGAAGGAAGAGACGAAGTTCCTCGACGTGCAAATGGATCCAACTATGTAATTGAGCCTTATTTGGAATTAAGAGACATGGCAAAAAATAAAACACTTCAAGAATTTATGAATGAAATGGACGACTACTCTCCAATAATTCCTGATGTTTTACTTGACTATTACTTGAGTCTTTCAGGTTTTCGATGTGCTGATCCCCGTTTAAAAAAGCTTTTGGGTTTAGCTGCTCAAAAGTTCATTTCTGATATTGCACAAGACGCCTATCAGTATTCTAAAATCCGTACTGGCAGTAGCTCTACATCTTCTGCGGGATTCAATGCACCAAACTATGGTGCTGCAGGTGCCTCAGCCGGTGGTCCTACTCGAAGAGGTGACCGTGGCAAAGCTGTTTTAACTGTTGATGATTTGAGTTCGGCATTGAACGAGTATGGTATTAATTTAAAGCGTCCTGACTTTTACCGTTGATGCACTATGGTCATGATTTACTTTTCATTTTTAATGCGGGCAAAATATCCCAGGGTCGTTCATCCTTTTGATTATCAAAAGGGTTCCTGTTCACATGTAATTGCTAATTGTAGTATATAAATATATGTATATATCGCAAAATGAAAATTTTTGCATACTTACACATGAGCTGAATTTTCATTAGCAAAGACTGAGGCTCCTTTTTATTTTATTCTGTTTACTATTCCTAAAAACTATTGCTTTTCTTATCCAGTTTCATTAATCTACAGACATTTTTTCAATTTGCAGTCATCATTCTACACACTACAACGAGTCCCACTAAACATGAGAGAAAACAGTACTTGAATTAAAGCAACCAACTTCCATGCCATTCAATTTTCATTAATCACAAATGGCAGAGGAATCGTTGTTATTGAATTTCGTAACTGATGAGCCCGGTTCATCGACCGGTCATGTAAAGTCTGGCGGGAGATGGAAGGATCGTTTAAAAGACAAAAAGAACCAAAAAAGAAAAGCCGCTTCCTCTGTACCGACAACGGAGCGTTCTCTTACTGAAAAAAGACCAGTAAAAACACAGCGGAAAGAGAATATACCGTCCATGCATGAGTCAAAACGGAGAAAGCCGATTCCTGGTTCAGTGTCTACTACACCTTCTGCCACGAACCCAATTAAGCATGACAACACATTTGTTTCTTCTCTATTTACGGGAGATTCTAAAGAACATTTATCTAGGACCCCTCGTGATGCAGAGGACGAAAATCAAGAGATGTTCGATACACGAAATCAAGAAGCGCCGTCTAACGCCCCTCTATCAACTACTACCTTTGCTGGTGTTCAATTGGATTCTCAATTGGCTAGTCACCTTGCAGAAAAGATGAATATTACTGCGCCAACTAACATCCAAAATTCTTGTTTACCTGCCTTGTTAAACGGTAATGACAGAGACGCGTTTATTGAAGCGGAAACCGGATCTGGTAAAACGTTGGCGTATTTATTGCCTATTATCCAAAGGTTAATTCGACTTCCATATGAAAAGCGTTCACGAACAAGCGGTTTATTTGCTGTAATTGTTGCGCCAACACGAGAGCTTTGCCAGCAGATATATACTGTTGCGAATAACCTTACCAATAATCGGTTGGCCCATTGGATCGTTTCATGCAATGTGATCGGCGGTGAAAAGAAAAAGAGTGAAAAGTCTAGAATCCGTAAAGGAGTTAATATTTTAATTGGTACCCCAGGAAGACTTGCCGATCACATAGAGAATACGGAAGTATTGGATCTTAGTCAAGTGCGGTGGGTTGTTTTAGACGAGGGAGATCGTTTAATGGACATGGGCTTTGAAGAAACAATTACAAAAATCTTGAAGTATTTAGATTCCCAAAATTCGCCTTATCCATTGGGAGATAGTATGCCATCTCGGAAAGTCAATGTATTGTGTTCCGCTACAATCAAGGATACCGTTGAACAGTTGAGTCAGTCTGCTTTAAAAGACGCAATGTATCTCAGGTCTTCATCTTCGTCCGCCGAAGAGAATGAAGATCAGAAAAAACACAAGTCTTCTGCTCCTGCCCAGTTACTACAAAGATATTGTGTGATTCCTCCAAAGTTAAGACTAGTAAGTTTGGCTTCTATTTTACGATCAAACTTGAAAGATAATCAGAGGATTATTGTGTTTTTGTCGTGTGCAGACAGCGTAAACTTCCATTTTGAGGCTTTCCGCCGCGTGAAGGCCAAATCAGAAAATGAGTTGGAGGACAAAGAAGATGATGCGAATAAGGTATCAACTTCCAGTGAACAAGCGGTGGACACTGCTCATCGCCTAAATAGCAATGCAAAAGTTTATAGGCTTCATGGATCTCTCTCACAGCAGACTCGTACTGCCACATTGTCTCAGTTTTCTTCAGAAAAGAACAATTTCCCCCGTATTTTACTTTGCACGGACGTTGCTGCTCGTGGTTTGGATTTACCCAATATTGATTTAGTTGTGCAATATGATGCTCCGTTCAGTACAGATGATTATTTGCACAGAATTGGCCGGACAGCTAGAGCTGGTCATAGTGGTGCTGCTTTTATGTTTTTATTACCCAAGGAGATTGAATACATCAATCTGTTACGAGCCAACGTTAAGGTGAATATATCTGAACAACCGAACGGGCCATCGTCGATTTTAAGCAGCGGATTTTCTGTTCAAGGATCTCGTGCTAAGAGCGAGTTGGAATGGCAAGACCAGGCGACTGAATGGCAACTCGAGCTTGAACGAATGATTCTGGAGGATACTGAACTGAAGGAGATTGCAAAGAAAGCATTTTCTTCGTATGTTCGTGCATATGCAACACATTTATCCTCGGAAAGATCAATTTTTAATATGCGTGATCTTCATTTAGGCCACATTGCCAAGTCTTTTGCATTACGTGAAGCTCCTGGTAAAATGTCGAATAACGGCAACAGTAAACAAAAAGGCGGCACTAGCAGTGCACGTCCAAAAAAGATAAAGGATAATTCACCTGCTGCAATATCTGCTAGGATGCAGCAGAAGGCAATGGAGCATTATTCCATTGAACATAACATTGGTTAATTTCTTAAATTTTGGTAATGGTGATTATTTTGGCAAAATGGTTTCATATCTAAAGGGTTATTTATGGTTTCAATAATAGATACGGGTTATAATTTTACGAAAACCTCATTTACATTTACTATAGAATAAAAGGCTTTTTATCACGTTTTCCTCTTCCTCTATTTCTCTCAGCTTAGTCTAACTTCTTTCATTTCTGTGTATAAACAGTTATGTTGCTAAATGTCGAGCTAATCAGATTCATCGCTATTGTTCCGTATTTAATTTACGGTTGCAGGGTATCTATCGTTAAGCTACTAAATTTTCATAAGGCTATAATCGGAAGCATCGGTAATTGCGAAACTTTTAACGGTATTGCGTCATTCTAGTCTCTCACAATAAATTTATTTAAGGAAAAGCAGTGAGAATTTTCCAAGTGCGTATTACACAGTAGCAGTTTGATCATGAGTTCTCGAATCTTGCAGACGAAGTTTCCTGGAGTTGTTGACGGATTCATTGGAGCAATTGGTCGTACACCTTTGATCCGTCTCGAGTCTCTTTCTAAAGAGACCGGTTGTAACATTCTTGCAAAAGCTGGTAAGTCATACTCAAAGAACTGGGCGTTTTCTAATTCTTTAATCAGAGTTTCAGAATCCTGGTGGAAGCGTTAAGGATAGAGCTGCATACTATGTGGTGCGAAATGCTGAAAGGAATGGTACATTGCATCGCGGCGGCACGGTGGTAGAAGGTACCGCAGGTAATACAGGAATTGGACTTGCTCATATTGCCAGAGCTCGTGGTTATAGATGTATCATTTATATGCCCAACACCCAATCTCAAAATAAAATCGATACCTTGAGATACTTGGGAGCTGAAGTGTTTCCAGTTCCTGCTGTCGCATACACGAATCCTGAAAATTATAACCACCAAGCTCGTCGTCATGCCGAGTCCATTCCAAATGCTGTTTGGACTGATCAATTCGATAATGTAGCTAATTTGCAATCTCATTACGAAACCACTGGCCCTGAAATATGGGAACAAACTGGTGGTAAAGTTGATGGTTTTACTTGTTCTACCGGTACTGGTGGTACTTTTGCTGGTATCACCAAGCTCTTAAAGGAAAAATCGGAAGGTCGTGTCTCATCCTTCGTAGCTGATCCTCCTGGAAGTGTCTTATACAGTCATTTTAAGACCAAAGGAGAGAAGCCCGATAACAGCGGTTCTTCTTTCACTGAAGGTATTGGTCAAGGTCGTATCACTGGAAATATGCAGTCTACCTATGGCTTAATTGACGATGCTTTGAGAATCCCTGATGAATTGTCTATTAATATGTTGTATCGTCTTTTAGACCAAGAGGGTATATTTTTAGGAGGCTCTTCAACCTTAAACGTTGTTGCCGCTGTCGAAATGGCAAAGATTCTTGGTCCTGGTAAAACTATTGTCACGATTCTTTGTGATTCAGGTCATAAGTACGCCACAAGATTGTTCAGTCGCTCTTTCTTGGAAACTAAGGGGTTGTACAACGCAATTGAACCCCAATACAAAAAGTACATTGTATTGCCTTAGAATACATGGGAACTTTTCTTTTTGAATTATGTATATTTCACTATTTCCTCAATGTTTTGGTTTTAAAAATACCCTTAATGAATGGTTAATACAATGTTGCTGATGTATATTCAGATGTATATATAGGTATAGAAAGTATACATATATTGTCTGTTTTAAAAAAATAAAAGAATAATCAAGGCTTATTAAAGTCGTAAGTATGGTCGCTTCACACTCGTTCATCCATAATCTCTTCTGTAACAACCTTCTGCTCCTCTCTTTTTTCAAAGGTAAAATCTTGAGGCCTTGCTATAACTGTTAACTCACAGAAACATCTATTTGTTTCTTTTAATCACTTACGTTGCATTTGTACACTAGGAGCAAAAGCCAGGCTCCTTAAGTTCTCTATAATTTCCGCACTTTATAAAGTTAGCAGAGCAATCTTAAATGCTTAAATTCATCATACATTGTAGCGTCCAGATATTGCCGTGAATTGTGATTCTCCATATTATTTGGCAAGACGTTCAATTTATAGTCAGGTCCATAGTACTGTAGATAATCGTTATATGGTAGATCTAAAAAATGTTAATTCATATGCACTGCTGAGGTTCGTAAAGTTCATACTTTCATCCAATTCTTCATCGTTAAGAATTCCTGTTTCATAAGTCCAAACACGAGCAACATTTCTAACTGTGTAGCCACCACCACCCACACAAATTAAAGGCACTTTGAAACTTTTCAAAAATCGGACACAAGAAGCATGACCTAATAAAGTTAGTCGTTAAATTCCGCTGGGCACGACATACCTCTCATTGACAAATTAAAGCATCCAAGTCGATCACCAGCTAAAGAATCTGTACCGCATTGTAGAATAACTGCTTCTGGTCGAAACCATTGCATAATATGACTGATAACCTTGATAAAAAGTCAGTATAATATATACTTTGAAAAAGGGATTTACTTACCGGCTTAAAAACACTTTCGTAACTTTCATCATTTATTCCGTCTCGCAATGGTACGTTTACCGCGTAGTTTTTACCAACACCAATACCAGTGTCCTATAATAGCGTTAGTTAGCAGTTAAAAATTATTTTGCAAACCTTGATGTGACCAGTTCCAGGAAAGTATTCGCCAAATTTATGAAAAGAACAAGTCATAACTCTGTCAGTTGTATAGAAAAATTCCTCAACACCGTCTCCGTGGTGCACGTCAATATCTATATAGAGAACACGTTGATGATATTTCAAAAGTTCCAATGCTGCAAGGGCGATATCGTTAACATAACAAAAACCCGAGGCTTCTCTTTTCTTGGCATGATGCAAACCACCAGCCCAGCTTCAATTGTTAATAAAAAAAATTTAGAAAAACAATAAGACACCTACTTGATTGCTATTTCTGCATTGCCAGAGTTTAATTCTTGAGCCGCACCTATTGGGGTTAGTTTTTGGATTCCAACTCTAAAAGTACTTACCGATGGAACCACCAGCCGAAATTGAGCAAAATTCATAGAGACCACTAGGAAATAGAATTAGCAATTGTATTCGCTTAAAGAGATAGCTTCACGTACTCAAATACTGGGCAGTCGTCGCCGACGTTGACTATGAAATCAGTTAACAATATGCGTAGGTAAAAGTCTTACATACACTTTAATTGATGTGGTTGAAACTTTTCCATGGTATCTGGCGTAACTCGATGCAGGAAGTCAATGTATTCATCAGTATGGCAACGAGTCATATCATTTATTGTAGCTCGCACAGGCGTCTTTCAACAGTTAGATATAATTCAAATAAGACTTTAAAATGTCTTACAATAATATTCATTTTTTCGTGCAGATTATAGTTTACAACCAAGTTATGAGCCTGCACATGTTAATAATTCCAATATCCTTAGGCCAATTCATTTCCCTACCATTCGCACACGATGAGGCTTCATAGGATGCTGTGGACCATAATGATAATTTCCGACATCCTCTACATGATAAGTTAGTTGAATCGTTTTTATACTGGATGTATTTACCGTCATAAAAGTAAGAAACTTTTTTTTTTCCAAATCCCATAGGTGACTCCTTTTATGAATATAATTTTTTTTTACAAAAGAGAAAAGAAAGACAGATTTCTTCTTCCAATTTGTGCCTCAAGTCAAAAACTCCTCAACAAACTGTTTGTGGTGAAATATTGCTGTACCTAAACGCGTTGCAGATTACCAGGTCTGTCGCTTATTTAAGCTACTAATTTAAACGAATCTTCAAGATATTGTTACAAGTATGAAAAAACAAATTCGTAGTTTTTGTAGTTTTATTAAGATAAATCTACTGAAAAGCAGAACCAATGAGCAATAATTCTACTTTTTGTTGTAAAGTGTATGAGATGAGTTGAGCATTTAGACTTATCACTTATTTCTTTGCATACAACTTTGGTAAAAGCTGACTTGTATAATCAAAGTTTCTTTTCTATTTAGGATACTATAGTATTAAGGGTATTTTTGTATTATTATAAAATGAAGAATAAACATGAATAAATGCCAGAATAATTAAGTTAAATGAAAATCATCGAGATCGTTTATGAATTAACTTGAAAAACTTGTAGAAAATGATTTTCTTGATGCCAGTATCTTCATCAATATCGTTGATTCCGGTCATGATTTTCTCAACCATGGCTTCTACAAAACTTTGATACATACTGGGAATATCAAGCTCTCGGTATAATTGTTTAACTTTCGACACACTATCTTGGTTTCGTCTTCCATAGTGCATCTCTAAAAACATCAATTGTTCAGCATTAGCTACCACTTGAGCTTGACAAACCAGCCATGTACATTTATTATCTTCGATGTCCATCCCAACTTTTCCTAGGGATGCATAATCGCCAAAGCAATCTAAATAATCATCTTGGGCTTGGAAATAATACCCAAGGAGCTTTGATAATCTTTTAGTTGTTGCATCCGCAAATTCATTTAGATTACCAGACAGCAATAGAGCACACTTAACGGGCAGATAGAATGAATAAAATGCCGTTTTATACGTTACAATAAAATCATAGTTTTCAAAATCAAATGAGAAAACACGCTTGGCTTCAGCCGAAGACAATAAATCTTTTTGTTCTCCAAGTTCAGTCAAAAAGGTAACCTGAAATTGGTTTCTGTTAATAGATGTAATGACATAAATGTGTAAGCTTACCTCTCGGAAAAGTTCTAGTAGTTCTACATAGAAAGGATGATTTTTGTAAAACTTTCGAAGCAGTAAAGGTATACAAGCTTCCAGTAATTGAGAATCATTAAAGGCTCGGGCAACGCCTACTTCTCGATACCAACATTCAAGTCCTCGACGTTTAGTTGAATTATCCATTATATCGTCAGCCATAAGAAAGCATCCTTGTAACTTTAACATTGTTAACGAACATTTTACTTTAAGAATTCAAATACTTACGATCTCAATTAACCATCCCAATAAAGCTGCCTCTCTGAACTCGTTTTCTCTTAGGTCACGACCCAGCAGACTTTTTAGCGACTCAACGACGCATAGACTACGATTGTTTTTACCACCAAGGGTATTTCTTTGCAAGGACTAAGGATGTTAGGATAGTACAGATTCAGTAGAATAACATACCGGTATTAAAGTACTTTTTATAGATTGTAGACAATTTAATTCATCCAAAATCTGTTCTAAACCCTCTAAGACTACGGGGAACAACTGCCTAAGTTTCTGCTTTATGTCTATTTTTTCTCTGTTCTCCTTTATTGTATCTCGCGGTTCATCATGCTTCATGACTTCCAACTAAACAAAGATGCTGAATTTTCACGCGCCCTTCACCTTATTCATTCAATAACTGAAAACTGAACGTATGTGTCTCCGTATCGTGTTTGACAGAAGAAGCGAGCTTTATTTGACAACGATATATCAACCCTCAAGCAGATGCTTTACTTAAGTGAACCACAAGCAAATTTTTCTTATTTTCTTTAAAAAATAAAGAAAAGGATAAATCAATCTATCAAAAGGAATAATAATTATATCTCTTTGCTGTTGCCATCGACTAGCTCCTTAACTGCTAGGCAGGTGTAAATTTGAAAAAGAAAGGACTTTTACCTCTACCACCACCACATTGTTCCTGCACTATTCGCTTTACTCTAATCATCAAAATATAAATAAAGTAAAACTAGGGAATTAGGATTTTCTCTAGTTAACTAATATCATGAGAAACTTGATAATTCAGTCTCATCATGTGTATCCTGAAATTTCAAATGCTATTCAGAGCATAGCTTTCGATACCATCAATAATACTATCTACGTAGCTTGTGGATTGAACGATAATAATCCAGGAATCACAGTTTATCGAATACACGAAGACAATGTTGTGGAATATCTTACTGAACATGATGATCCTGCTTACCTAAAAGAAGATGGATCATGGGATCAAATATGCAATATGCAGTTTTTAGGTGATTCCATGTCAATTTGCATATCCATGAAAGGGGGAGATATCATAATGATCAAAACAGAACCATCACCTGGGGAACCAGTAGTGGAAGTAATCGGAAATGTTGAGAATGGCATTGTTGCTTCTTGCTGGTCTCCTGATGAACAAGTTCTTAGTATACTAACTGGCGGAAACACGATTTTGCATATGACTAAACGATTTGATGTGATTGCTGAAACAACTTTGTCCGAAAATGACTTAAGCGAATTTAACAAGCATATCAGTGTCGGATGGGGTCGTTCAGAAACCCAGTTTCGTGGCAAACGTGTCCGCGCACAACTTCGTGATCCTACGTTGCCTGAACAAATTGATGAAGGTAAGCTTTCGGAGGTTGACGATGGCAAAGTAAATATGTGTTGGCGTGGTGATGGTGCCTATGTTGCCATTAACCGTATTGAAGCCGGATCGCGTCGAGCCATTCGTGTATATTCGCGTGAGGGTGTCCTTGACAGTATTAGTGAACCACAAGATGGACATCAAAGCTTTCTTTCGTGGAAACCTTCTGGCTCCGTTCTAGCATCCGTTCAATCCTCTTTTGGAGATACTGATGAAAGTAAAGTTATTTTCTTCGAAAGAAATGGTTTAAGACATGGTGAATTCCCTTTGGGATGCCCCAGACACGAAAAATTTACGGGGTTAGCTTGGAACAACGCCTCTTCTATCCTTGCCATATCAACTCCCCAGTCTATTGCTTTGTGGACGACTGGTAACTATCACTGGTATTTAAAGAAGACAATTCCAATTGCAAACCACGCTTCATTTTGTTGGCATCCTGAACGATCTCAGTCTCTTTTCGTGACTACTGAATCCAATGTTGAAAGGATTGATCTTGAATTCGCTTACCCTACTTGTAAAAGTGCAGCACCAACAGATTATGGCCTAACTCCGGTTATTGATGGTTCCTCTCTCCTAGTTACTCCGCTTTATTTTGCGAATATTCCACCACCTTTATCTTTATGTAACCTGTCGCTTCCCTTCAAAATAGAGCTTGTCTCTCTTAATCCGTCTTCTAGTTTGATTTATTTGTCCGATAATTATAAAGTGCACGTTTACCAATATGAACCAAAACGTAAACCAACGTTTTCCTATGCATGTGATATATCTGAATATACGAGTGAGCTAAACGTCAAGCGACTTCTAGCTTTGGACGACTCAAAATTTATAATTCTGGCAGATGACAGAAACAATAAAACTAAAGTATGCTTATTTCAGTCCCCTGATGTCAAAGATGAATCACGCATAGCTTCATTACTTAACGTAACGGATGTCGGAAAGAATTTTGTAAACGTATCTTACATCGAAAGGCTTGCTAAACTGTTCTTTCAGTCGGACAATGGTGAAATTTATTCGCTTGACATCAAGGATTTTAATGTTGAGAAGTTCCATTGCAATCTTCCCAAAGCTTGTGCCTGGTTTACTACCGTTTTAATTGATGACTCGGTTGTACCTATAGGATTAACTTCCTCTGGTAGATTATATGCTGAGCAGAGGTTATTAAGTACCGGAGTGCTTTCATTCTATTGTACTGATCGTTTCCTTGCCTTCACCACAAATAAGCATATTTTAAAATTTGTCCATTTGCAGCCATTTGTTGATGATATGAAGGTTGTTGAAGATGACGGCGTTGAGAGACACGATGAACGATGCCGTGCAGTTGAAAGAGGCGCAAAGGTAGTAACCATGATGCCCTCAAAGATGGCGGTTGTATTACAGATGCCAAGAGGCAATCTTGAAACTATATTTCCACGCATCATGGTTTTAAACGGTGTACGGAAGTTGATTGATGTTTTGGATTATAGTTCGGCTTTCAAAGTATGCCGTACTCATCGCTTGGATCTAAACATGTTATTTGATTATGATCCTGAAAATTTTTTCTTAAACGTATCTTCGTTTGTTGACCAATTGGGCAGAGTCGATTACTTGGATCTTTTTTTCGCTTCTTTAAAGTCAGAAGATGTTACTCAAAGCATGTACATGGATACCTCAAAGTATCAGTTATCCGAAAATCAAACTACTTATGAAAACAAGGTGAATACTGTATGCAAAGCTGTACGTGACATTTTAATCTCGAAAAAAGATAATAAGTTCTTCCAATCCATTATTACGTCTTATCTTTGCGAGATACCTCCCAACATTACCGAAGCGTTGAACATGATTTCGGGTTTAATCGAGTCGAAATCATCCTCTGTTGATAGTGTCATCGAGCATATGTGTTTCTTAGTTGATATAAATATGTTGTTTGATCATGCCCTAGGTTTATACGACCTGAAACTGGCACTCTTGATTGCTCAGCAATCCCAGAAGGACCCTCGTGAGTATGTCCCCTTTCTTCAAAACTTTCAGAAGCAGGATATTCTCAGACGCAAGTTTAATATTGACTGTCATCTAAAAAGATACGAACATGGTTTGACCCATTTGAAAGAAATTGAAGGTGCCTTCGAGGAACTAAAGGATTATGTAGTTAAACATAAATTATACAGGACTGCTTTAGAACTTTACAAGTATGACAAGGAAAAGCAGCAGTCCATATTGGTTATTTACGCGAATTATCTTCGAGAGAATGGAAAAGCAAATGAAGCAGCTATAGCTTTTGAATCAGTTGGCATGATCACTGAAGCAATTGAAGCTTACAAAAGTGCTGGAATGTGGAGGGAATGTATGTCTATTTTGCAGTTTACTTCCCCGTCTGATAGCAAGGTTGAAGAAATTGCTGATAATCTTGCTAATCTTTGCTTGGAGAAGAGAGATTACGTTGACGCCGCTTATATATATCTTTTATATCTTTCTAACGTGAAGGAAGCTATTATTAATATGTGCAAGGGAACCCAATATAGCGAAGCCATTCGCTTGGCAAGAACAAAGGAAGTTGATCCATCTATTTTTAAAGATGTTTTACTTCCTGCAATTGGAGAGTCTTTCGGTGAAGCAAGTGAAATGGTTGCTGATTTCAATAGCCAAATTAAAGCTCAAACTGAGCGAATTTTAGTTTTGCGCGCCAAAAAGAAAGAAGATCCGACAGGTTGGGCAGAAGGAAATTTAGAAGATCAAACACCTGATGATTTATCTTTAGCTTCCACAAGTGTGTCTACTAATAGATCACTATACACGAGGTATACTCAATCTACTGCGTCTACAAAAATGACAAGGAATACCGCAAAGAATAATCGCCGTTTAGAAAAAAAGAGAGCTAGAGGAAAGAAGGGTACGGTCTTTGAGGAAGAATATTTGGTGAACTCCTTGAAGCGATTAATAAGTCGCGTGGAATCCATGAGAGCCGAGACATATAGATTATTAGAGGCTTTGATGCGTTGCGATATGTATACTCAAGCATCAGAGCTTCAACGCGGTTTCTCGAATGTAATTACCATACTCCGTGAAAAGGTGGTACCGATTCTTTCTGTTCCGATGAACACCTTTGAAACAGCTATTGGGGAGCAACCAGTCGCTCCAGAAATTCCGGAAATTAAACCGTTTGAAAAATTGGGAATATTAATTTAAAGGTAACATAATATTTGACATCTAGATCAGGAGGTAGAAGGGTTTTGGTTTTTTGAATAATATTTGTACATATAGGGAAAAAAATACCGAAAATCAAAAGAGTAGAGTAACAATTAAGGAAATAGGAAACATTAAACAATAAGTAGGAAGACTAGCACGATTATATAAAAGCTTACGGATTCCTCGGAAAATCGAGTATCTCGGATTGGAGTGACTTCACCCAAGGATGATTTTTATGTGTTTCAGATAAAGCTTGAACGGTGTTTAAACTATCAAGCCATAAAGGGTGGTTTCTGGAGGACTTCTTTAGAAAGTCAAGGTGTCTCTGAAGCAAGAGTAACTCACTAGCAATTTGCTATACAGGTCAGTATATTCTGGAATGTATTAAAAATCAACAATTGTACCTTCTCCTTTTCAAGGCTTTTTCTTTTATTAATTAAGTCTCTCAGATCGTTCTCGTAATTCTGAACGGAGTGTTGAGATTTCTATGATGACAAGATTAGTCTGACAGCGAAAAATGGTTTTAATCTTTGTAATGGTACCTTTATTTGTTCCTCAGAACGTTGTATTGCAGACAATAAAACATCAACTTTTTGATTACCCACATTCATTCTTGATCCTAAACGTACGAAATCCTGATAATTGTCCTTTACCAAATCCATTAATTCTTTATTGGCATTTTCAAAAACACGGCTTAACTCGGTTATAAGGCCGTCAAGGCCTAGAAATCTTTTCGAGACTAGAAATTCATCAGGAGTAAATCCATCTTCTCTCCTAAGTTCTTCAGTATTTAGGTATGTATTTGATAAAAACGCGTCAACCAAATCATTATTTTCATCTTTTTCGGTCATTTTCAAGAACGGGAATTAGTAAGGATCTAATTTGGAGTAATGTAATTTATTAGCTGGTGTTTTAGTAGTGCAAACTGTTAGTGAAATCTTATTAGCTTGTTTTATGTTGCAATTTTCTTTTTTTCAAGTGAACAAAGGTGACCGAGGGTGCTTCTAAGCTTTCATTCCTTCTCTACTAATAAATGCTGTTTAGCTATGGAGGATTACAAGTAACGTAGTTCCTTTGCATACTAATCAAAAAGTGCTAACGACAGGTTGGCGCTTATATAAAACTAAAAGGATTCCGAAAGAATAAGTAAATTACAAAACAAAAGAAGAATCACTCAAGACCGACATTTGCAATTCCATACAGATGCACATAACCATCGTACTAGATTATTTGTACTGTATGATATATTATATTACGTTTAACTGAAGACGATAGTTCTATCCTGCTTAACGATGTCTGAGGACTTCTGTATTCCTGAGATCTGTAGGTACTACCACGTATTTTATGCTTTTACCATAATCGGCAAGAGAAAATCCATTGACGCTCTCAATGTCAGACAGTGTATTAGAGATTCAACGGTATGCACATGAAGAGCTAGAACGATTGAGTCAAGCGATCGTAGATCGTCAAGTTGCGAATCCTAAAGCAATTCGAGAACGGTTGAGGTTGGAGCACCAGAGCTCGCACTATATAAAACAAACACGCGATACCAGTGAAAGATTATTGAAAATCTACGAAACCGGAAATGAGTAAGTCACCACGGTCATAGTAAGATGTTGGATACTAACACCTGTAAAGGTTGCGTCAACAAGAAATAGCTCGCATATCTCGCGATGAAGGCCTAGACGTTTTTTATAAAGAGCTGGATGAGATTCGTGATTTCCATCATCGATATCCAGATCATGGAGTAGAAAACTTTGAACAAATGTATGCGATCAAACCATCGGAAAGTGGCACCGACGAGATTGATACCTTGTTCCGTGGTGAGGAAATGTATGGACGATTTATGGACTTGAACGAGTTATACGACGAATTTGTTAATTTGAAAGGAATCCAGCCAATTTCTTACTTGGAATATCTTTCCAAGCTAGACGATTTCAACTTAGTCCCTAAATCCGAAAAAAACCATTCCTACGTATCATATTTGCGCCACCTTTATGAATATCTTTTTTCATTTTTTCAAAGAACGCATCCTCTTAAAGATATTCATCGAATAGTCTCGGTCTTTCAAACTGAGTTTGATGTTTCACGGGAAGCTGGACTTCCTGGTCAGGCTGTAGGAGTCAAACATGGTAACGGTTCTTCTGATGGTCAGTATTGTGAAGCATGTGAAAAGTATTATCAGAAAAAGTCTGTTTACGATGCTCACCTCACATCAAAAAAGCATAAAAAAGCAGCGGAACGTTTAGATGCTGGAAAGTCACAAAATTCCGGTGAAACTTCTACTTTAACTTCAGGATCAATTTCTGGGCGTCCACAAGAGATTGCCGCTTTGGAGTTTATTATCGAAAAGTTACTTGATATCTTGAATGAAGAACGTCAAGCTACTCGAGAGAATGTTGTACGTCGTCAAACATTGACAGCATCAGAACGACTTGCAGAGATTTTAGCAGCGGAACGTGAAGCTGTCGAAGCTTCCGTCGTTGAAAAAGAATCTAAAGAAAAAGAAGACGAAAATAGTGATGACGAAGAGGGTGAAGGAAAGATTTATAATCCACTTAAGTTACCCATTGGTTGGGATGGAAAGCCAATTCCTTTTTGGTTGTGGAAATTGCATGGACTTGGAAAAGAATTCCCCTGCGAGGTTTGTGGTAATTATGTATATATGGGTCGTAAAGCTTTTGATAAACATTTTACGGAACAACGACATATTTATGGTCTTAAATGCTTAGGGATATCTCCTTCTCCGTTATTTAATCAGATTGTTTCAATCGATGAAGCTTTACAACGTAAGTAACATTTCATTCTTCTATTTAAAATACTAATTTTCCTTTTAGTTTGGCAAAAAATAAAAGCAGACAGCCGCAAACAGGAGACGTCCGTTGCTAATTTAAACGAAATGGAAGATGACGAGGGTAATGTCATGTCCGAAAAGGTCTATAACGATTTGAAAGCTCAAGGATTGTTATAAATTCCGAAACCCTGGCTGTTCCTTATACCTGCCTATTGTATTGGTCTATTAATGTATACTAATATTTGTATTTTATACCTTTGATATTCGTGGATTCACAAAAAAAAATCAGGTGTCCATCAATGATTCTTTTGGATAATGCCTAGTAGCATGAAAACATTGGATGTTAGAATTTCAAATTTATTCGACTATTTAGACGATTTAGTTGTTGATACTCTTTTCCTAAACATAATATGTACAATTCATCATTTCATCTGATTGCTCTCTTTTGATTACCATTTATATAATGAAACTTTTAGGAAAAAAACAAACTATTATAACAAAATTTGTAAAATGTAATTTAATTGAAGATTCGTTTAAACGCCTTTTACCTTTTTTATAGTCGAACATTAAATTTTATTGGGCTACAAATCCGCCTTCTTCATCCAGGAAGGCTTTCAGAGTTGGAAACCGCCATCTACCAATTCTTTCTTTTTCACAGTTTTTAAAGGAAATCTCAAAAATTGTGAGGTGAATTTTATTATTATTGACAAAGAAAGTGGATTCTTTAAGCTCTGTTGAATTAATTGCCTTGAAGGCTAAAAAAAAAAAAGACGAAAAAAGGAAGAATAGATTTTTAGAGACTTGGGTATAGTTTTTTCCGTTGACTTCGTTTGTTTGGTATTCAAAAGTAATTTAAAAACCGTCGTTACAATGAGAATTTTCGAAAATTGCCATTTATTTCACTATCCTTTTGAAAAAGTTTCCGCTGCCCATTGGCAAAAATATCCAAACGAGTATGCAACTCATGTGGTCGCCGTAGATACCCTAGATCGCAAGGTACTTCCTGATACGCAAACCTTGTACACCGAACGATTGATTACTTGTCGCCAAGGTGTTCCACGATGGATTCTCAAGCTAGTCGACGGTGCACAAGAATGTTATGTTCGAGAAGTTAGCTACATGGATTTGAAATCACGTACCTTGACGCTTTTCTCGTCCAATATGACTTTTTGTGATCGCCTTCGTGTACATGAAACCGTAACGTACTCTCCCCATTACGAGCTCAATGCCACTGTGTTTCGACAAGAAGCACGCATAGAGGCCCTTGCATACATGAAGCGCCTCGCTAACATTGTTGAGCAATGGTCCGTAGACCGTATAAGTCAAAAAGCATCCATCGGCAAACTTGGATTTGAAAATGTTTTGAAACAGATCAACCTATCCGTGTTTCATCAACTCCCCGTAACTTCATCGGATGCAAATTCTTAAATAAAAGACAAAAAAAGGCATGTTAATTACTTACCTTCTTTCGCTTTTCTTAAAGGCCACTTAACTATATTTTATCCTCCTCTCCTAATTTAACAGGTATCTAAAAGCTATTATAACTAAGATTGTTTACTAGAAGCGTTTTGCATTGTCAGATGCAACTATTATTTGGTTATTTTATATATATTTTTTGACTGTGACTTGGTGGACATTCTTTCGGAACTTTGCTTATTCAATGGAAACAACTAATACAGTTTCACATATCTTTCCTTTAATCTATCTAGTTTTCTTGGATGAAAGAGAAAACGATTGCTTTGTTTGGAAACCGAGTTTACGTCCATGACGAACTCTCAAGTCAAGGTCTTTTTTGTGGGACAGTTACGATTATAACTAAGGATACAACTTCCGATTATTGCCGTTAGCATCTTGAAACAGTATTTTACTTGGCGTTTTCTTTTTTTTACTACTTATTCCGATTCTCATAAACGATTCGCCGACTTACTTGTAGGGTAATGAGAAAAAATACAGCGCAAATGCTATCCTGGAGCGCTCGAATTTTCCCTATTCTTTCTTTGGTATTTAAAATGGTAATTAAATCTGATTATTATTTAATCTTTTAATACACACAAAAAGGCAGTTTTGCATTGCTTTTACCTACTGGAATTAGCAAACACAAGAAAAAGAGCTGTTTTGATAATAATAATAATAATAAATAAATAAAGGGAAAAATGGTGAACTAAAGAATTTATGGCTTTTTGAATAGAGATAGTTGTATCCATATAATCTTTGTTGGTTTCTTTGTCGTATATTATCTCTAAGAGTATACTGTAATATCTAATTTATGTGTGTGCTGAAAACTACACTACCTTAGCAACACTAACAACAATCATTGGAATTGGCCTTTTTTGAGTAATTTTGGATTTTGAACACATTGAAAAAAAGTAATACGTTTCAGTTAATTATTTACGTGAGAAACCTGTTAACAAAGAAGTTTCCTAACGATCGGTTTTTGTAAAAACCAGTTGAACCGTATTTGTTAAGCAATTCTACATGATTTATTAGTAGTAAAGGCACCATATTTCTTGGATTTAACATCCTCTCTTCCTTTACTTGATTTTTGGACGAACGTGTTTTGGATTTTTCCTTCTTTAGATAGTTGAGAACAGGCTTTGACTGATACTCTTGCGATTCGACCTTAAGGATAGCAAGTGTATATGAAAATATCTACAATTTAATTTTTATTAGTCTCTCTTTTTATTTGCTTTCTTTTTGGATAACTATTCTTACAACAATTCGGTTCTATTAAGACTATCTAATTTTGGTTTTGGTGTAAAAGTCGTTTTTCTTGGACACTTAAGCTCTTTAAGTATATTTATTCCTTTCGCTTTATTGAATTGGATATTACTGATTGTTGTACAATCTAATTTTCGTTTCGTTATTCGTTTTGCTTTCGGTTAACTGTCTTAATTACATATAATACTACACTACTGCTGAAAGGCTTTCCCTTTAATCATTTTTTTATTATACTGTTTCTATCTCTATTGCACTGGTCGCTTTTGAGATACATAAGTTTACATTCATTTGTGACAATTTTCTTACAACTAGGATTTGACTTTCTGTCCTGTATTACATGATGAGTGACACTGTTTCTTCTATTCAACATAATTCTCTCAGACCCCTTTTTACACCTACCCCGAGTGTGTCTATTCCATTGAGAGCACGTAATCTTGTAACGATTACTTCAACGGCTAACCCTAACGATAATACGGATGGACCAGAGAACACTTTTATCTCTGGAGATCACGCATATTATTCTACTGTTGTCTCGACAAGAGCGAGCGACGGCGATGCTTACACAACTGGAACAGCCATTCCAGTTGCTTCTACGACCGTCGCTTCGGCTAACAATTCCAAAGGAAAGTCCTCCAAATCTTCAAAGCATGCCTCTACAGCTGTGATAGCTGGTCCAATAGTCGGTGTTTTGGGTGCTTTAATTATTGTCGTTCTCTTTTTCTACTGCCTTCGTCATTACAAACGAAAGAGATTCTTGGCTGAACAACAAGAATTTGAAACACAATTTGAAGAAGAAAAAAGCCGACTTGCGGCCATGCGAAAAAATAATGAACATGAGAAAATGGGCTATCGTGGAGGCTATCAAATGCATTCGTCTCCGTGGGGTTCTGTTTCTCGCAGCTCTATAATCGGTTCTGGTCCTGGCTCCTATTATTATGACAAACGCAACAGCGAAAATGGTTTAAATACCCAAGATTTCATTACTCCTCCTGGTAACGTAGCAACTTCAGACAGCTTACGTTTCCTAAAAAGAAACTCTGTAGTATCTATGAATGGTTATCCTCAGAGCCCTCCATTAGAAGCGCATAGGTCTGTTTCATACGGTGCATTACAATCTCCACAGGGACGTCCATTGGCCCCCATACCTGGCAGACGTACAGTTTCCATCTCTTCCGTGAATGACTTGAATGAGAATAACAAACAGAATTCCAGCTTCGATTCGACGGAGGATAATGAGCATAAATCTACCTCAACTGAATCATCTAGCGAACTCTTTTTTGAAAGTGATGATAAAGAAAAACTTAAAGATCCTTTTGTTACGATACATGCTCCTTACGAAAATAATGACCTTGAACCTTCACTTCCAAGACCTGGTTGACGAATATCGAAGGCATTACAGAAATATTAAATCATTTATTTTAGCTTTTCTTATTTTATTGTGCATGAATTTTACGAATGGAAAGATATTCTAATTATAGTTGTACAGTAACATATATTATAGCATTAGCATCTAGCAACATTTATGGTTGCTTATATTTCCATTAGAGATATGTTGCGTATATATTATTTGATGAATTTTGCTTTTTTTTATAGCGATTGGTTCTCTTAATAAGTAGTGAACTTTTGCAAGTCCCCATTCAAAATCTGAACATCCCCACAAGTCCATCCTTGATTTTTTTTGGTAAACAAATCTTTATTACCAAGTTACATAACCTCAATCGTTGTATTTTTTAGGTTCCATCCCTTTAGGTGGTCTTGTTTCAAACTTACGACCACCGACATCTTTCCAATTTGTCGAGAGGGAAGTGCCATTACTTTCAGTAAAACTTTTCATCATTGCTCTCCTTGTATCATCATCAGCATTTTGGTATAATTCTTGAAAAAGCTTTGTCAATGCAGCATCACCCGTAGGCTCTTCCTCTTCATTATCGGCTTCATTTAAAAGATGATCCCAGTTCTTAGTACTGATATTTGAAGTTGTTCCGCTATTTACCTGAGGATTCTTCAAATCAGTATCATGGTCAGTTTTCGTGAGAGTCTCCCATTTTTTGTCTGGAATCTGCTTCTTCAATATAACTTCGATTTTTGTAGAGAATAGACGATATGAAGAAGCATTTACATCAATAACATGAGCAAGAGGATCTAAATTTAGTGTATAACACGAATTGTCCATTAAGACTGCATGTATAGAAACCTATATTTTTTATTGAATTAGTCAAGATCGAAACTTGCAGAAAACATACAGAGTTTGTTTTTATTGTAACGCTTAAGTTTTCTGGTTTAACGTTCTTTGCATAAATGTCCAGGCTTATAGTAGACGATGCCTGAGACCAATCGAAGCGCGTTTTGTCTGCCAAAGATATTACTTCACTTTGTACGGTAGAGTTTGCATCATGTGTCGTACTTGAGTTATTTTCAGAGCTCTTCGTAGCAAATCCCATCTTCATAAGAACGCCTTTTATGTACTCGTCGGGTTCAGGTTCCTTTTGAAGCTTTTCGGGATTCTTTATTCCCTCTTGTGAAATGGATTTAAGTCTTAAAAGTAGTTCAATTATCCATGTTCTCCAGACAGGCGATAACGACGCATCTTCTAGCGCCCACTCAAAACAAGATGCCGCACATTCAAACTGTTCTATCATGCAATACGCTTTTCTATATAAAGATTAGTATCGTAAAATTCGATTAAAATTCTAGCGTTCTTACCCTCTAAGTATATGACAAAAAGCTGCATGCTCTGTATCATTCCGTTTCTTGGCAACTAATAATCCGTAATTGGCAAATCTTAAAGAAGTTATTGGACGGTAATAATTTATGCAGCTAATAGCAATGTCTATATAATTTTCAGGGCTCGAAGATCCGTTTAAAAATGCTGTTTCTTTTCCCAATTCACGATCTAGTACATCACCGTGTTCCTTGCATTGATACAAGATCGATTCGACTTTGGTTTTTGTAGTGCTGTTCATGATTTTTTCCATATGATGTAGAAGAACGAAATTGACGTTCAAAAACTTGATATCGAACTGTACTTTCAGTACAATGCTTCAAGAGACGTCGTCTGAAAATTTAAAACTCGCCTGCCTGGCTGCGTTAGCTTATTCGAGTTGTTGTATAAAACTAAACAAGAAGTTTAATTTAATCATAATTTAGCACAAATATAACTTTCAATATGACCTTACAATGCGTAACAATGCCAAAACAGGATATTATATTTTCATTACAAATCTAGTAAGTAATAAAGTAAATAATTGTTTAACATATGACTAAAGCGATAAAAATTCCGGAATCCAGAATGGTTATTGAATAAAAACACTGAAAAGAAATTCTAGGTATATATCATTAAACAAAATGAGCTTCTCACTTCTATAAAGGAACAACATTGGATGAACTTCCACACTGAGATTGGTACAGATATTATCTCATACGAATAGCTTGATCCATGCCGTGACCAGCGGAGCTAGGAGCAGGGTGATCCAAACCAAGTATATGGGATTCAGGATCAAATTCTCCATAAAGCACCTCACTATCATCACTCAAATAATACGGTTTTCCCAAAGATTGAGCTTGTAATACAGCAAGCTTAACCTTTGCGAATTGAGTATCCTTAAAACCCAATCGCTTCTGAAGACGCTTCTTCATGCTACCTAAATCTTCATCGGGAAGTAGGGTAAAATAGAAAGGAATCCCGTGGAGACGAGATAAGTCTCGGTTGAAATGTTGAATAATTATAGATATCCCATTCTGTTCGGAAAGCTCTAACTCCTCTTCTTCAGAAGTAGCTTCAACGTAAATTGTAGCAAATTCATTTAAATCAAAAAGACTATCCGAAGGATTATGTGCTTTGAGGATTCTGTGATTGTAAACTTCGTAAAGGCGCAAGTCTTTAGCCTTTTCAATTCCTAATCCCGCCTTTACGGCAACCTGTTGAAGAATATCTTTGATAGATCCGTCTTTATTTACGTAAAAATCATATTTGTTCGTTTTGGTCATTCCATCAGAAATAAAGTATGCCTGAATTAACTGCTTATGTTCAAGCTCACTAAGACTAAGATCCATTACTTCATAAAACATGACAATATGTTGATCATTGGCATAAGTATAAGGGATTGCATTTTGTAAAGTAAATTTTGAAGGGTTGCGAATCACAGTTCTGGGTGTCCTTGAAGGTAAGTGAGCCAAAGTGAACTGTAAATAGCCAGCATCAGTATTGAGTACTTTACCCACAGCTTGAGCCATTTCATTGTAGGTAGTATGCGTTGTTAACTCCAAATCAAAGGTTCCATCAGAGTCTTCTCCATTTCGGGGCTCAAAAGTAACGGTTAAACGATGAGCAAGGAAATCATATAAATCCAAAGCACTGCCGAATTGCTGCTGAGGATCTTCTGATGATTTATCATTCTTCTCAAAACAAATTATATCACCATCCTGAATTTCAGACTTCAAGAAACTAGAGTTTGTATCTAGTATATCCACCATACCAGTCTTTATTTCTTCATAATATGTAATAGCAGTACCTTCGGGCCAATGCATGCTCTTGCAAACAATATCTGAAAGGTCAGATATGGGGCTTTCCCTTTCCACGTGAACACTGAAAACACCGGAAATGGTTTGTTTTTCGTAATCGAAATACTTTAAGAAGATGAAGGCAGATTTTTCATCAACAATTTCGGGAGATAATTCCTGTTTGTTATCGACATATTCAGCATAAACACGTAAATCAGCGTCTTTACGAATGTGCATGTCACAAATTTGATCGACGAGTAATCCCTTTTTGTCGAAAAGTAGATCTACTCTCACTGTCCTATTTTGGCGATTCGTCATCATCCATAAGCGAATTGAGGACGAGTCTCGCTTCAACATAGAAGCGACGTGGTTATAAAGATCCAAAATCGAGGAATTTCTTTTTACTCTAGTTGTCAACAATATATGATCATTCTCTTTGGTGACCTTGGAAAAATCTGCCATGTCATAGTCATGGTGGTTTCGGAATCCATCTATAGTCAGAAGGCGAACCTTTCGGTAATAATATTGTTCTTCACGTTCTTGGAGCTTTTTTTCCATAATCCGGTGCTCTTCATCTAACGAAGCTCTTACGTGGTAAGGTACATCTTCAGTGGTAACTGGAGAAAGAATCTTATCAAGACGGCTCTTACGAAAATAGACAAGCATATATGCATTCATAAAGCGCTTAAATGGATTTCCGGTATAGCCTTTCGGTTTATTCAAAGACTCACCTCCAAAATTATCGTCCTGTACTTCTTTTAAAGTTGCACGCGTTACTCGATCATCATCAAATTTAAACCATCCACTGTCCTTTTCGGGCTTGATTAAAGCATAATAATGACCACCGTGTAGATCACCACCGTGAACAAGGACCCCGTGCAGGCAATAAACATGGGATTCAGATTTATCTGCAGTGTCCGAAAGATAAGGCTCTAGATCAATTTCCAAAGGAAACTCGTGCCTGTCATTTATTTTAACCATCATATCTCGTAGCATATCGTAATCAAAGCGCTTCAGTTGCAACTGTAAAACATTAGGAAATGACTCAAATACGACACCCTTATGTGCGTCCTGCAAACCATGGCCTTCGGCATAATATTTATTGTCACCAGTCAAAGTTTCAACTTGGATAGCATCACGAAAAGAATCCTCCAAGGTAGCCATACCCTTGACATTTAATTGAATATCCCAAAAATCTTCAACACGAGATGATTCATAAATGACATCAATGCATTTCACATAACTTTTCATTTTTCCAACGAAAATGTCATTAAGTGCGTTTTCAACATCAGTACCTTTCATTTTCTTTTCGAGGTTATCCTGTAACACTCGATTAAACTCTTGCACATCATGCTGCATGAAGGAATCAAATGAATTCCAACCAAACGAACGGGTGAGTTCGTTGGTGCTAACGGCTTCTCTTTGTTTTTCTAAATTGTAGAAAACACGTTGAAGAGCATAAGCAACACTACCTTTTGCATCGTCGCTGTCAGTGGGAATTTTGTAAACAGTTTTCCGGAAAACGTTGGTAAAATATAAGGACTGAAGAAGGGAATTCATATAACAAGTCGCACCTTGGTTGTTTAGTCCGACAAAACCAGTTTCTTTTTTAGAGTTGTAATTGACAAAGGAGTGCCACAGAACACCAGTGGGATCCTTTAAGACACGAACAGTTACAGAGATACAAAACTGGTCATCCTCAAGAAAAGGAACTGAAAAATCAGAATTTGGAACACCTATTTTGCGAAGATCGGCAAAGCGGGTGAATCCCCAATCCTTTACTTCTGAACGAAAACGATGATGAGAGGTATTAATTTGCATGACTGCAGGATTTTGTACGTTGGACAAGGAGAGAGCGAACTGTGCGCAACAAGAATAGGTCTCGTCAGTTACGATTTCTGAATCAATAGTAACTTCTTTTCCCTCTGCAATTTCTTTTTCTTCTTGCTTTATCGCATCAACCTTGCATTGAGGCAAGTATTCTAAGAACACAGAAGCATATTCAGTCTGGTTACAGCCTTTGGGAAATAAAACCAGACGCCACGCACTGTCGCCTGCCGTAAAAATAGGACTGTATGTTTTTTCCACGAGTTTACTGAAGTCTTTTACAATCCATGCATAAGAGACGTGGGTTTCTTCTTCCAAATCAGGTTCGTCTTGCACGAGAGAATTGTAAATTTCTTCAACTAGAAGGAAAGCTATTAGCAAGTTACGCTTAAAAAAGGACTTCACAGTTATCTTCCCATAAGTACTTACAGTTATCCGCCCGCAGAGGTTCTTGAGAGTTTTCATCTAGCTCCATACTGCTGTCTAAATTGACTTCATCGGCGTCAATGTTTGACATTGCCTTAAAAAATTAGTAACACGGTCAATACAGAATTGCAGCTATCCATAAAATGCAACTACATACCATTCTATATAACCTAAAGTGTGTAAAGATACAGGTCTTTAGTAAACAGAGAGAATGTTAGGAATAGAAGCGTATTCCTACAAATAACACTCAAACTTTCTAAATGAAACGATATAGGAAGTTTTGGAAATCAACGTATGCACTAACTAGGTTGAAATGAACTTGTTCTCAGTAATGGGTATAAGAAGTATGTTCTACGCACTTGTGCCAAAACTCGTTAATATCACTCGTTTCCACCACATAAGCTTACGTCAATCGTTATTTTAAGAAACGCGGGGGTACACGATGGATTCTAAAATAGTAATGTAAATATTTACGAAATAATAAATAAAAAATAAAAATAAAAAAAAGAGAGACAGAGAGAAGCAAGAACACAGGATAAAATGAAAGAAGTTTTGAAAAAAAAATTAATTGAATTTTCCAAAATTTGCAAAGGAATATGCGTTTGGATTTCATGAAATTGCTCTCATGGTATGCTCTTCTTGTCGACTCGAATGTTGAGGGGGATGAATATGATCTTCATTTTTATTTTATTAAAACTTGATTTCTTTCTAAAATTATAGCTCAATTTACAGCTATAGCCTTGTAATTTTCAATTTCAATCCATGATTTTACACATATACAATGAGATATTTCTTGGAATAGTGAAAATGAAACTATGTCACTAAAAAAATATAAGCGCGTTGCTTTGTATCGCCGTATCTCCAATCTGAAAATAATTCATTAAACACCAAAAAGATCCTGCTGGGCAAATTTTTCAATCGCTGTGTTTGACACATATACCAATTGTGTATTAAAGTAAACAACTTGAAGGGAATAGATCGCTTGGCTAACGAGAAATTTTTGAATAGTTGGTCGGCAAAATAGCTCTTTTGTTTACCATAATAATACACCTTGGCTTCTGTCGGAATATTGCAAACGAAGGATAGTGGTCCTTTTTAATTGTCTATTCCCTCCTCTTTTGAAGATTAGAAATTTTTGGTTTATTAGTTTTTTCTTGATTGTTAGCGATTGTCGTTTCTATTCTCTATTGTCCATAAGAGAAGCAGAGTATGTTATTTCTTCGTAAGGGATTCCTCTCCCAGATGGGGAGATTTGCAGCTGTTAATGCAAATGCATCCACCAAATTTTGCTCTTTACGATTTGCTCACAAACCGTCCTTTACTGCTGACTCTTATCCGTTTCTTAAGCGGGATCCCCGGTACGCTACTTTAAATCAAACAGACATTGACTTTTTTAAAAATATTGTCAAAAGCGAAGGAGGATCTATTGTCAATGGTCTTGACAAATCCACAGATCCTTCTGATTTAGATGCGTTTAACACCGACTGGACTAACAAGTATCGCGGAAAAACCGAACTGGTCATCAAACCAAAAACAACTCAACAAGTAAGCCAAATCCTCAAATACTGCAATTCCCGAAAACTTGCCGTTGTTCCACAAGGCGGTAACACTGGTTTAGTTGGTGGTTCTATCCCAGTTTTCGATGAAATAGTTTTGAATTTAGGTCTTATGAACAAAATCCATTCTTTTGACGAACTCTCTGGTGTTCTCAGTTTGGATGCTGGTGTTATCTTGGAAAATGCAGATACCTTCCTAGCTGAAAAGGATCACATGTTTCCTTTAGACCTTGGCGCGAAAGGAAGCTGTCAAGTTGGTGGCTGCGCTGCTACTGCAGCTGGAGGACTTCGTTTGCTTCGTTACGGTAGTCTTCGTGGAACAATCCTCGGAATTGAGGCCGTCTTACCTGATGGTACCATTCTTGACAATATGGTTACCTTACGCAAGGACAACACTGGTTTGGATCTCAAGCAGCTTTTCATAGGAAGTGAAGGTTATTTAGGTATCATCACCCGTCTTACTATTATTTGTCCTCGTAGACCTCGTTCGACCAACGTAGCTTTCTTTGGCGTACCTTCTTACGAAAATGTTCTGAAAGCATTTTCCGAATCAAAGTCCCATCTTACTGAAATCCTTTCGGCCTTTGAATTGATGGATAATACTTCCCAACGTCTTGTGGATGCTCACAGTTCTACTCAACGTCCAGTTGAAGATGAACACCCATTTTATGTTTTACTCGAAACTCAGGGTTCCAACAAGGAACATGACGAGCAAAAATTGAACGCACTAATTGAAAATCTGATAGAAAACGAAATCATTACTGACGGTGTAATCGCTCAAGATGAAAGTCAATTACGCGTGCTTTGGGAACGCCGCGAGGGCATTACTGAATGTCTTGCTAAAGCTGGTTCTGGTGTTTACAAATACGACGTTTCTTTACCTTTAGGAGTTTTATATGACTTGGTAAACGATACCAAACAAAGATTAACAGATTTAGATTTACTTGGCGAATCTTCTGATCATCCAGTCATTGATGTTGTAGGCTTTGGTCACATGGGTGATGGAAATCTACACTTAAACATTGCTGTCCGAAATTATGATAAGCGCGTCGAAAATTCTCTTCAGCCTTGGGTATTTGAATGGGTCGCTTCTCAGCGTGGCTCGATCTCAGCAGAACACGGCTTAGGTCTTTTGAAAAAGCCATACGTTGGATACTCAAAATCCCCCGAAATGATTGCATTAATGAAGAATTTAAAGAATGTCTTTGATCCTAATGGAATTATGCTGCGTAAGTAAATTACTTTTGTATGCCTGCTTTAACTAACACTTTTAGCCTATAAATACGTTTAGAACGTAGATAAGTCACTTAAAATCAACCCTCCGCGAAAATAATATTTAGACATATATACATGTATATATTTAAATCATACATTACCACCCTATTTACCTATTTTCTGAATAATGTAACTATAGAACCCAAAAAAATATATCCTTTTCACGATTATACTTCCTAAAATAAACAGCTTCCCAATGACAACCTTAAGCATTTGTGACTGATTCCGTTTGCATTTTGTCCAAAATAAAGGAAAGAGAAAACTCGTTATTGGACGACAGCTGAGACAGGCGTTTACTAAGAACAACAATAGACTTTTGTAGACTAGTGAGTTGACTTGCATACTCAAAATTTCTCCTCTTAATAAACTCACCATGATGAGACAATATCGAACGCATCCATTTCAAATGAAACTCAATATGAGGAGTTTCGGAGGCAAAAGAACTCAAGTAATTAATTAAGTTTGCAAGATAAGTCGTTGGAAGCTGCTGAGTAATATGGTCAATGTCAGCTACAGTGATAGATTCATAAACCCTTTCGATAACTTTGTACTCATTTAGACGAAGCGCCATAACTAGTGCAATCAAAAATTCACCTTCACCGCAAACAGCTAAAGTTGTTTCAGGAGTAATATCAATATCTAAATTGATAGGATCAAAAATGAAATCGTTAATTAATGAAAATATCATTAGTCCCTCAGTTGTTGCAGCTGCAAAAGCTCCACCACTTGGAGAAAATTGCACCTCTTGACAAATGATTTCAGGACGTAATTTACGAGCCGACAAATCACCTTTAGAAGCACCAGGTAAAGTCCTATCTATACGGTCCTCCAAGTCGGAAGCTTCGCCTTGAGTGTCAATTAAGTCCATAGAACCAGCATCAGTCATATTTCGACTATTTAAAACCTCAAGTACACCCTGTAAAGACTCATTTTTCGATAATTGAAACTTTTTAATCAAAACACCAGTTGCAATATCATAAAGACATACATATTTACTAGTACCAGCCGTTAAAACACAAGAACCATCTGCAGAATAGCATATGGAGGTAAAAGTCTTGTTTCCTGCGGCATTCTCTGCAGTCTGGGCATCAGTTGATTTTCTTCCACCCGACAAGTCTTTTCGGCCATCGATCAGAGAAGTTTGCTTCGCTTCTTGTACATCCCAAAATGACAATTGACCATCAAGAGAAGCCACCGAAAGTTCCTTTCCATCTGGGCGGAAAGAGAGGGCCAAAACATCTGACGGAGCAGGGAGAGGCTCCACTATACCGCTGCGATTGAAGATGTCCCATATACGAACAGTTTTATCCCAACTACCACTGGCTAAAAGACTACCAGAAGGGTTAAACGAAAGAGAAGAAACAGGGCCTTCATGTCCAGCCAATCGTTCCAATAGCTGACCAGTTTGTACGGACCACATAAAGATTTCAAAGCTATCTTGAGATCCGGCGCAAACAATCTCACCTGAAGGATCAACGGCAACGCTTGAAAATTGAACACGATTAGGAGCAGTAAAAGTTCTAAAGTTACGATATCTTAAAAGATCCCATGCCCTTACAGATCCGTCAAGACAGCTGCTAAAAAGCACGTTTCCTCTCTTAGCAAAACACAATCCAGTAATTGATGAGCTATGTTGGGTAAATGTGACTACACAGAATCCGGAAGTTATGTCCCAAAGCTTTATTTTGCCATCATCAGCTCCCGAAACAACTCTTTGCCCATCCGGAGTATACTCCAATGTACTCAAGGAATCATAGTGCGAAGATTGCTTAAGTACATAAGACTCCGACTGCCATTCCCAGACGAGTAACTGGCCTAACTTACTGGAACCTAACGCAATCCACTCTCCAGTACTATTTATTGTAAGAGTATCAATATTCGATTGAGTGATACTTAACTGATAAAGCATTGTGAACATAGGTAGTTCATAGATACCAAAAAGGCCGTTTGAAAATCCTACTACTAACAAATTTGTGGTGGGATGGAAAGCAGCTGAACGAAGATTAGCATTCTGGAAAAAATAATTACGATCCTTAATCATCCAAATATGTGTACGATCTTTATTTTCCTCGGCCTCTTCGTCTATTACTTCGCCAGCTTGAAACAAAGGAGAATACTTCCAAGAAAACAACGCGCCATCTTTGCTGACAGAATATATTGTTTGCTGGTCTTGAGAAAAGAAAGCAGAAACGACAGTGCTCTTGTGTCCTGTCAAAGCGCAAGGACGGGACCCTTCAACAGGGTCGACAGAATGTATACGAACTGTTAAATCTTTTGAAGTACTCAAAAAGAAACGGGAATCGGCAGACCATGAAATCGAAACTACATCATCAAAATGACCAGTATATTCGCGATGCAACACGAAAGGTGCAAATTCACGCTCATCTATAGCTTCTGGTGTTCGCCATACTTGAATAAGTTTACCCAATGCTACAGCAAAGTATCTGCCATGAGGAGCAAACTCGATGGCACCGACGGGTGATTTAAAATTAAAGTAATGTAAAACAGATCTCCTCAAAAAGTTACAAAGAATACATCTACCATCTTCGTCAACAGACAATAATAATGTAGCCTGAGGAGATAAGGCGATCCTTGATATATTCTTTTTATTTTCAAAAGGGAAGGTAAACGACTTATTTTCCTTCAGGTTGTAAACAGTTATGCGATTCCCTACTGGACTTAAAATAGAAAAACCATCTGGAGTAAAAAGGATATTACCCTGGTTAAACACTGTCCCTATCAAATTCGAAAACCCGAATTCGGTTTTCATACTTTTGATCTTTGATTTAAAAACGAATAGTCTTTAATTTTTCCCCAATTAGCTTTTTTAAATAGAAAGAAGTGGATTAAGTTTGCTTTTTATAGAATTATATCGTATTTACCACTTTCGACGTGTTGGCGCTGGACGAAATATTTTGCAGCAACTATGGTTCAGAATTTCAAAAACTAACTGTATATCGCTTTTTGCAATATAAAATCTATATTGAATATTACAGTAATATATGTATTTTTTAAAATAAATCCTTTTGTTTAGAAATTTTTTTTATTTTTTAGTTGTATGGTTGACTTATTGCCCAGCGAAGGAATAGTTTGCTACACAACTAGACAATTCAGATTACTATGCAGGTGAATCTAATACGACAAATTTCTACAAAAGAAAAAGAACCTTTAAATGTTATTAAATACAACTCTACTGGTAACTATCTTCTATGCGCCGGCAATGATCGTGTAGTCCGCCTTTTGAACTCCAAAACTGGCGCGTATATTAGAGAATACATGGCTCATAGCTTCGAAATTATGGATTTGGATATAGTTACCGATAGTACTAGGTTCGCGAGTTGTGGAGGCGACCGCTTTGTTCATGTTTGGGATGTTTCCACAGGACAAGTAATTAGGAAGTTTGGTAGTCACCTTGCTCGTGTTAATACTGTGCGCTATAATCAAGATTCCTCTATTTTAGCTAGTGGTAGGTTTTTGAAAGCTTGTACCAATTTCTTCATACTAATTGTGCTAGGATCCTTCGATTCTAAGGTGCGTCTATGGGATTGCAGGTAAGTTCCTCCGTTCTTCAAGAAGTTAAAGTGAGCTACCACCTGTAAACAGATCAAGTTCTAGTATTCCTGTGCAAATTTTAAATGATGCCAAAGACAGCGTTTCGACAATTGATATTAAAGAAGACAAGATTATTGCAGGATCTACTGACGGAAATATACGAACTTATGATATACGTAACGGAAAATTACTTACTGATTCATTTACAAGTATGTGCTATTCTACTAGTTATTTAGAGGATTTCATTCTAATGTACTCATAGATCCAATTACATCAATATGGACATCTAAAACAGGAGCTTTCGCTTTAGTTTCGATATTACACAGTTCCAATCACCTATTGGATTTAGAAAATGGCGCTATTCTTAAAAGCTATTCGGGAAAAAAAAACATGAACTATCGACTCAGAGCCTGCCTTGACTACATGGAACGCTATGTCATTAGTGGAAGTGAAGATGGAAAAATTTTTATATGGGACATGGAGTCTGGTGAACAATTAACGTCCATATCAACTCCAAATATGTCTATTGTTAGTGATATAGTGTCTCATCCTTCTTCGGATTCTTTCGCTGCAACCACTACTCACGGTGATGTCTTGGTTTATCAGTATATGAATGCGTTGTGACAACCACCATAATGGTAATTGGATAGGAAAAGGAGAAGTGAAGGTTTTTTATAAACTTTTTTCGTGGATTATTTACTTGATTTTATTTATAAAAGTGTGTCTTTGCGTCAATTGAACTTCTGAAGGAAGGATTTTATTACAATTAATGCCTTTCAGTAATAATGCCTCCGAAAAAAAGGGCCAATGGTAATGTGCAAGGATCTTCAAAATATTCTAAAAGAAAAACGGAAACTCAATCGAATTTCACAATACAAGAGCTTTTCTCAAAACAGCGGCCGTCAATACCAAACACGCATAAGTTAATTGACCATGCAGAGCCGGAACAAGGTAAACACGTAATTGTAGATGATGATTATAACATTGCGTTAAAGCTGCAAAAGGAATTTGATGAAGAAGTTGCTGAGACAGGAGACAACCAAAAGGATACCCTAAGCGGCAACGGGCATGTATCGGATTCACCAAAAAAAGAAAATCTAGAAGAGCCTTCATGTCCTCTAATGAAAGAAGAAGATGTTCCGACTGAAGATAAGGCCTTACTTAATAGCAACTGCAAAGAAGCCTTCTTTATCAACGAGGATATTTTTCAGCAAGATCCTCTAGCCTTCGAGAAATATTGCCGTGAAAGGGGTTCGATATCCACTGAAATTGATGCACCTTATTCTTTTCTAGCGAATACTTTTGTTCTAATTAGTAGTACAAAATCTAGAATTCGCATAGTCACCCTCCTCACTAATTGTCTTCTATATTTATTGCATTTAGAAAAGGATTCTTTATTGTCTGCGGTATGGCTTTCTACCAATGATATAGCACCTAGCTTTTACGGAAAAAATTTAGGGGTCGGGCCGGCTATGTACTCAAAAGCATTAAAGGAGGTTTGTGGAATATCTTCACAATCATTGAAGAACCTTTGGAATCGTCACGGTGATCCTGGTGATGTTGCTTATGAGGCTAAAGTGTCTGTGCGTACACTATTTCAACCTCAGCCGCTGACTATCAAGAAAGTATTCTCAACTTTATTAAAGATTGCTGATTGTATTGGTAATGGGGCTCAAAATCGTAAACTTGAATTGACAAAGTATCTTTTGATATCAGCTAAAGCAGAGGAAGTCCGATACATTGGAAGGAGCATAATGCAAAACCTTAGGATTGGTGCTGTACAAAATACCATGCTTGCTGCTTTAAGTAAGGCCTTTATTATATATTCCGATTATGAGAGACTAGCAAAATTAGGGAATGATAGTTTACAAACCGAGTTTCAGAAGGCGGAAGAAGCACTAAAACAAAGCTTTTATCAAGTTCCGGATTTCAACATTCTTGTGAAGACCTTGTTAACCACGGGGTTAAATAATTTGACCCAGCGTATGTCAATAAGACCCGGTACTCCAGTAAAACCAATGCTAGGGTCAATTACGAAAAATTTGCAAGAGATGTTACTTAAATTGAAGGGCCACAATTTTTGTTGTGAATTCAAATACGATGGTCAAAGGGCCCAAGTTCACAAATCCATAACTGGTGAAGTAAAGATTTTTAGTCGTCATCTTGAAGAAATAAGTGAACGGTATCCTGATGTTGTAGAGTCTTGTCGAATTTCCCAAAAGAGTAATGCCGATTACATTATAGAAGGTGAGTTGGTAGCTATCGACACTAAGACAGGGCAAATTCTTGATTTTCAAACACTGTCTACGAGGGAAAGAAAGAAAGTCAATTTAAACGAAATAACTGTTCATGTCTGTTTCTTTATATTTGATATGATGTACTTCAAAGGAGAGTCTTTGTTACAATGCCCTTTATCCATAAGAAGAAGAAAGATTAATGAAAGTTTTGACATAATTCCAAATCAGTTTCAGCTTGCCGCGTCTCTGGAATCGAAAGAAGAAGCTGCCATTCAGGAATTTTTTAATTTGGCAATTAGTAGTAAATGTGAAGGATTGATGGTAAAAGTCTTGGATGGGATAAATTCAAAGCTACCCTCGACTTACGAGCCTGACAAACGAGGCGAAGGCTGGATTAAAGTTAAACAGGATTACTCTGAAGAGTTTGAATCCTTAGATCTTGTACCAATCGGTGCTTGGTATGGAAATGGAAGAAAGGCGGGATGGTTCAGTCCTATTCTTCTTGCTGTATTCAACCCCGAAAACGCAATGTATGAGGCGGTATGTAAATGTATGTCCGGATTCAGCGATCAGTTCTATAAAGAAATCACTGACCGGTATTCCCTTGATTCAGGAAATAGCAGCCTTGCACCGGTGTCTAGCATCTATGAAGTAGGAGAAGTTCAACCACAGATCTTTTTCACTCCTAAGGAAGTCTGGGAAGTCAAGGGTGCACAGATTACGTCTTCTCCTGTATACAAAGCAGGTATTGGATTAGCCGACGAAGATCGAGGATTATCAATTCGATTTCCACGTTTTATTAAAATTCGTTCGGATAAAGGTCCAGAGGACGCATCTACTAATACAATGCTAGCTGAAATGTATACGAAACAAAACCAGTGAGCTTACGCTCACATGGTGAATTTATTAATGATCATGATATATAATTGTTTTGAATAAATAACTTAATAATTATCGGGATTACCCAAGCTAGGGACCGCCCCGATATAGGCATGCCATAGATAAGTGTAAGTAATATCTGTATAACGCCTTTTTTTCTTTTTTTTCTTGTTAGAGTCGAAAACGCCAGCAATCCGTCTTGCCAAGCGCATGTAATCGGAAACAGTGAGTGAAGGCATGTTATACGGTTGATCTCTACTATCATATAACGGCTTGTAATCGACTTCTCCTTCGTCCGTGGCGTTCATATAATCAGAGGTGTTCAGAAAAATTTGCTGAAACGATAGGGGTGTGAATGTCATGGGAACATAAGCTGGTCCTAAGGGTCCGGGTTGAATTTTTTTCTTTTTACGGTTCTTTTTCTTCTTCTTTTTCTTTCTAGATTTCCTCTTCATCGACTCATAATCTGATGTAAAGGGCAACAGATCTTCATTGTCTTCCATGGAGTTACCATCGAATAATTCATCAAGTTGAGAAGCATAATTATTCGGAATGGAATTAGATAAAACGTTGATTCCATCCGATCCTGATGGTTGTGGATTCAAACCAGAAGTATTGTATGTGTAAATACGAAAGTTTGGAAACATTTCTGGAATAATAGATCCACCAACACTAGCAAGGGAAAACTTTCCGACGGTTTCTTCCATGAATTTGGATGTTGGTTTATCGGGAACAAACGGAAGCTCTCCATACTGATTCTCAATCAAACTTTTAACATATTTAGGTTGTGCCGTTTCAATTTGGAAACCTCCAGATCCTATCGTCGAAGTATCTGCTGGCGGCTTGTTGAATTCAAAAAAGAAAAAGTGATTTATATTCATATGTCCATATAGCTGACCAACTATGACATCTCGAAATTCATACAGTAGGTCAGTGAAGGCGTCATAACAATCAATGTACCACTGATCACGTGTAGGTGGTACATGACTAGCTACCCAAGCATACATTTTCCTTTGCCTAAGAAGTGAAAACTGGATTCGAAGCCATCGAATGTGAAATGATCCTGGGTCATCAGGGTCCTTTCTTGGACAACCATCGACGGCTGCATTTTTTGCTGAAAAGTAAAGAGAATTAAAGGCGATCACAGCAAGTCTGTTAGGGATTACCTCTACCATATAGTAACCTCCTTTTTCGAAAGCATGCTTTTCTTGCGTTGGAATTAAAGCATCCCATGCACCAGCGAGAGCTTGAGTCATTGAAGAAGAGCCTCCTTCCATAATATTATGCGGATAAACATCATTATTTCCAATAGCAGCAACAATAGGAACATCTGGAAATGTTTCAACCATTTTATCAACAGTTTTTTCATTAGAGATAATAATTTCACT
The DNA here is from genome assembly GCA_029532395.1 of Schizosaccharomyces lindneri. NCBI lineage: Eukaryota > Fungi > Ascomycota > Schizosaccharomycetes > Schizosaccharomycetales > Schizosaccharomycetaceae > Schizosaccharomyces > Schizosaccharomyces lindneri. Next base: position 148,185 of record JARFMH010000015.1, on the reverse strand, counting down.
TTTTGTTCGTGGAAAATGGTTATCATTGTCGTGTCGGGAATTATCGCCAGTCCATATAATAAAATCGATGCCTCCATAATCCTTTTCAAAATGCTTGGAAAACCAATCCAAAGTTTTATTAATTAGGGATGGTGAGGAATCGCACTCAAATCCTGGTCCCGGTGATAAGTAACCAGCTTTAGCGAATTTTGAAATTCCACTTGAGTGTTTATAGTCATGACAATAGTGGTCGACACTAGCACCTTCTCGATAGAATTCATCTGGATGCATATCAGTTATATGAAGAAACCTTCCTGTCAATGGTTTTCCTTTGCTGTTGGTGATTCTCCCTTCGGAGGATGGACTTCCTACTTCACTGGTGATGGAAATTTGTGAATTGTCCGAAGCGATTGGTTTCATAACAAAGCTGAAAGCCAAAGTCAGCCATTGTAGATATAAAAAAGCCAAATAAACAGAAAACATGATAAAATTTACAGATCTAAATCAGCGTTTCGTAGAACGTCTTGTACAATTCGTATGCTTCCCTAGACAGATGCAACTAACACGATACACAGAAGAAAACAGTGAAGAAAAATAAAATACTCTGATTCCTAGTATCCGCCTTTTAGGCGCTTTCTAAGAAAAGCGCGCCTCCTTATATTTATTCTTTTCTTTACGATTTGAAGTCAAAACAGAGGGAAAAGGAATCCAAGTCAAGGAAAGCCAAGTCAATAAAAGCCAGACTTAAAATAATCACGTAAAGACAAGAATAAGACCGTAATAAAAGAATCGAACTGGAAGCGCGTACTGGTAAATTAAATGAATTAAAGCACGGGTACATTGATGATCCATATACACGAAAACGTAACGAATGGTCTCGTTGAATATCACTATCTGATATTAAGAAATAACGACTTGTAGATGCTAAATTGCTGTTTACCAATATAGTGAAACCGACCGCGAACTAAGGAGATTCTAAACTCACAGGAAGCGCTTTATATGATGTTGACAACATCCAAAATTAATCAATTTCGAAGAATAGCGCAAATAAACGCTTCCGTTGTTAAAATTACTTTATAAAAACGGTTTTATTTCTTAATACGTGAAAAGTTCGCAAAGAACGAACAAGTCTGAAAGCTTGAACAGAACTGGAGGCGAGCACTAGTCAACTACAAGCTTTGTACAGGTAGAAGAAACGTTTGGGACTCACAATTGCGCCAAGACATCACAAAGTAATTTCGAATTGACTTGAAATTGAGAAATAAACAACATGGAAGGAAAGTCAATGCCCGTTCAAAAGTCAGTGTTTACACAAGTAATTCAAGTCCTTAAGTATACGGCCATCAATTTGGGACTACCTTTCTTAAATGGCATTATGCTTGGTTTCGGTGAGATTTTTGCTCATGCTTTTATTCATTCTTTGGGATGGGCTCCTGGTCACACTCGCATTTATTCTATTCAGCGACAGCAGTATATTCAAGCATAAACGAAATTTGTATCCAATTGCTCACACTTGGCTCAATTGACTTGATTGTATCTCCACTGCAGAAGTACTTGATCCTACGAGAAAAATTTAGAGTTGGTTTGCGTACCTGCTGATGATAGAAATACTCTTCCTTGGGTATATGAATGGGATGGTCAATGATAGTCAGCAATGTTGCTCCTGAGTTGCTTCGGAAGGTGTCATGAAATTTACGAAATGAATGATGAAGGCGAATCTTTAGTTTCTTTTCTAAAAGCATTTGAACATACAGCTAATTTTTACCCATACATCCAACGCACTTTTCTTTGCCCTTTATGACTACTTATAATACACTAGAAATTCTTGTATAAAAGACATTTAAAATACCCAATGGCTGCTTTTATTGTATGAACTATTATTGTTATTACCAAACTTGCTCATTGCGTCTCAAATCATTGTCAACGACTGTCATTTCCACTTTTTACTAGCAACATGTTCATCTTCTTTCTTAACAGCAGAGTTGCCATACTCAATGCTTCATTACATTCAATCAGGACTAAATTGAGGTAGCTTGTAAATTTTCCAACAACTTTACATTCACCGATTCTTGGTCCTCTTCCCTCAACATCCGTTACTCACAAAATGTTTTAAACCGAAATCTTTTCGACTCCTAGTTATTGCTTACTTTTAATAGATCCACAGCATCACGAAGCATACAAAAACTCAACTTTTACTTTTTGGAAAAAAATATTAATAAATCCGACACATTTCTAAAATATTCTATATACATATATGGATCCTCTGACACTCGTGTACAAGTAGGAAAAGCTTAAGTTCACAAGCTCTTAAAAGATCCAGTACATTCTTCTGCGCTCAATGAATAGCAAGTAGGAACGCATAGCAAAATACCATGCAAGCAAAAAGCCTTCCCAATCGCACTGTCTTGAGCGCTGGTACAAGGTGAAGTGTAGCAGAGACAGCCTTTATATAGCCTGGCAGTTGTTACCTGACTGGTTTTACTTTTTTCTTTTGTTTCTACCAGCCAAGGTAACGTTGAAGAAGAAAAACGCAAAAGGGACAGAAAACCAAGAAAATAAAAAAAGAAAAGGAAGCTTTTCCATATTTCTACTGTTTGTGAATAATTATTTTAAATACTTCTATTGTATTTTCCTTCTCACTTGTTTCATATACGTATTATATTACACTCATAATACGATATTTTTATTGATGCTTGGAAACATGAGCTATGTTTTCAAATCGGGACTTATTCTCTTTAATTCTTGAATTTTTAATGTCTTTTTATTATTATAATTTGATTGAAAGTGCTTTTTAAGAGTGCTGTTTGTCGATGGCTGAACTAGTATAATCACTACGGTTGCACCTGCTACACCTTCCCTTCCAAACATATTCATACTTAATATTTTGCCATGTCTGATCGAGAGGAAAAGTTAGCACTTGCAAAGCAAAGGGTTCGTTTGCAATTCTAAATTCCATAATATCTAACTAATTGGAACAGTTGCAAGAAGCAAAAAAGAAGAAACGTCAAGCGAAAACAAAAGATGCTCGTTCGGCATCCTCTCAGCAATCCACGACCCCAGAAACTGAAGCTTCGACAACAGGAGATGATAAGAATACCAACGAAGCCGAAGTTTCTGAACGGAATGAGTCGACAGAGGTATCGAAGGAAGCTACATCGGAACCTGCCGACAAAGAATCCAAACCTGAATCATCAGTAACTGAAACAAAAGAGGATTCCACAAATAAAGAAAAAGAAGAATCTTCTAATGCCACTGAAGACTCTTCGAAAGAGCATGAAACCAAGGAACCGATAGATGACAAGAAAGAACAAGAAGCGACCGAAGAAGCTGAAAAGCCAAAGAGTCCTCAAGAAGAAAATGCATTTGATGAAGAAAAAGAAAGCCTTCGAAAGGAAGTATTACATTTGAAAGACAAGTTGAGCGGTTCCGAAAATTCAAATCAAGAAACAATTAAGGAACTCGAACAAAAGACTTTGTCTCTGAAAAGTGAAAGCGAGAATTCCAAACGTGATTTGGACTCGACAGTAAAAAAATTGGAAGAATTAAAGTTGGAGAAAGATCGCGCATCACAACATGCGACAGAAAGCAACCAGGATAAAGAAGCTTCTTTGGAACGTAAAGAGCAAGAACTGAAAGAGAAAGAAGAAAGCTTAAACCGACAAAAAGAAAAGTTGGAAAATCAATCAAAACAGGTTCAACAAGAAAAAGAGTCGTTTCAATCCTGGAAAGATTCTGAACAACAGTCTTTGAATGAGCGTCAGGCATCCCTTGACAAAAGAGAATTTGAATTGACAGAGCGTGAAAAGCAGCATACTCAATCAGATAAAGGGCAAGATGATCAGCACCAACGCGAGCAAAGTTTAGAGACACAGGTCCGTGATCTAAAAGGTGAAAAACAGTACCTCGAAGAGTCCATAGAAAGATACAAAGCAGCAATGGATGAATTTGCTGAATGTCAACAACAACTCCGTGAACTACAAAACACTCAAAATAAACAGACCGGACAAATCACTTTAGGAGGAAGCTACGAAGACAATTTTACGTTTGAACCAATAGATAATGTATCCATAGATTTGACGTTAACAGGTTTTCCTGGAGCGCATGGTGTACCCTTTGAAGTTTAAAAGGATTAATTCCTTTTTTTTATTTTATTTTTCAATTCTCATATGCGCTATACACCATCATTATTGGGATGCTTAATGAACAACATAACTTAAATATACACTAGTAGACAGGATTTTGCCTGTGAAATGAAAAATTATTTATTCATTGTTACCAATAAATATGTAAGTAAAAGATGTAATCATACAAAAAAAATAAAAATATAGAAAAATAGAAAAGATTATTCTATTTTCTACGACGTTTAAATAGTTCCATAACGGAACCTGCGAAAACGCTCAACACGCCTTAACCCTTCCCCTGTCTGTCTACTCACCACTGTGAGGCTTTCTTTAAAAGAATTGAAAGTATATGAATAATCGTAATTAGCAGGATTATTAATTTTTCATTTTAAAATATAATATCAAAGGTGTCTTTTGTCGAATAATTTCTGAAAAACCATGTCTCTACCGAAAGCAGTTGGTAAATTTATAATCGTGGGCTCTCAAGGTACGAAAACAAGAATAATAACTTGATGAATTTGAGGAAATGAAAAAGAATTAACAAGAAAAACTGTAGTGATGAGCCGGGCTTTTATTCAAGCCTACAAACAAATGGTAGCGAATGCCAGTCAGCAAAACACAGGTGCAAGCCAAGCAGGGAATGCTGAAAAGGCCAAAGTGGCACGACGAGGAGAAATCACTATGCGTGAAGCTGGTGACATTTTGAACGTCAACACAGATCCGTTAAACAAGGAAGAATTAGAACAAAGATTTCAACGGATGTTCAAAATCAATGATCCCAAGGCAGGAGGATCTTTTTATTTACAGAGCAAGGTATTCCGTGCTCATGAGAGACTTATGGAAGAACTAAAACAAAACGAGCCACAAGAGACGAATGAACAACAAGGACAGCAACCGCAGACCTAAGCTTGGAGTTTGCTTGCGTGTCTATATAGCAAAGAAAATCGTTTTGGAGTGAGTTTACGTTTTTTAGAAAATGTAAACTATAAATAGTATTACCAAGATTATGGGGAACCATGAATGAAAGAATTTTAGCCTGGAATCTGTACAATAAAGTTTACGATTTCCCTACTCAGTTGATATAGAAATAGGAAACAATACTGATTTTGCTACGTCTTTAAAAGAGTTGAATAGCATCTAATTGTGTTATTTCTTTGTTTATACACATGTAAAAAAAATATACTTAGGGTAACAGCAGCAACATAAAAGCAAGTACACTTGACAAGGATAACTAAGTACGTAGTGTGTGTGTGTGGATTTACAATTACTCTTTTGTAAAGATTTGAACGCAGACGAGGGATTTTTATGAAAGAACTTACAAAGGTTATTAGCCTAGCTTTTTCCATTGTAACTTTTTATTGTCATTCAAGTTTAACACCGGAACTCTCCTTGAGTTTGTATACACTATGGAATTATCAAGCCAAGCATAAAGAAATATGCACAGCAAGAGACAAGTGATTGTTGAAAAACTCGGATAGTCCGAATTGCAGAAAGAGAGAACAATGAAACAATTGACTTCTCGTAAAAATAAAGCATTGAAATAAAGAAGAAGTCAACAAGAGTCATAAACAACGAGATTTAAAGATAAAAAAAAGAACTAAAAAAGTTTGGGAAAGCAAATGTCTGAAACATCCACTTGCAAGCAAAGGAAAGCAAAGTAAAACAAAACAAACCAACCTAAGCTTACAAGAAGATGGGATGGACCAAAGGGTCGTTCATGTGGAAGATCGAGACATACATCCCCCTAGTTTAAGAAACAAAGTATACACAAGGACAAAAACCGGAGATCACGAGGAAACGTATCGACAGTTGAAAGTATATGATTGGGGGTTTTCTTATCGATGAAAAGGGTAGCGAAATTCATGTGGGTTTTTAATATTTTAGAATAATATAGAGTGCGTGGATGATACCAGGAACATAACCAAGACAGCAAAGAAGGATGTTGATGATAATATCAGCACCACAACCACGTTCGAGGAAAACACCCAAGGGAGGGAGGATAATAGCAAAGATGATCTAAATGTTGATGTTAGAAAGTTGGACAAAGAGGAAAAAGAAAACATTTCGAATGAAATCTTTGTTACGGAATATAGAGTACAGAGGTGCAGAAACGATTCTGAAAAAAAATAAAAACAAAAAAAACATACCTTGAAAATGTCGCTACCAGTAACAGCCATAGTAAATTTTGAAAACTTTTAAAGAAACTGCGAAAAGAAAATGTGTTTTATAAAAAAGGAAATCCTTATTTTTCTGTAATAAATCAACAAATGTAGTAAGAGCAAGTCTTGTAGAGAATCAACCTATATATAAATGTGGTTCTTTGAGAAAGACGTAGTGTAGGTGAGCGCCGTTTTCATCAGAACAAGGAAATTTTGACGTCATTGTGCTTGAGATAACTAATGATGAAAAATGAATGCTTAGAGGCACAGAATTAAGAAATAAACATCAAAACGACCAGCCATGCAGACGTAAACAAGCAAAAAAAGAAAGCGACGAAAGCGCTGGATGCGATGGGATGGTATCCCAAGGTGCTCGCTCGGTTCGAGGTCGACGTGGGCGAATTTTGCAGGGATGAAAAAAGTCTAGCTGTCAAAAGTAAGAAGGAAAAAAAAAAAAAAAAAAGTCCACGAAAACAAACGACAGGAAAAACAACTCGAGAAAAATGAGCGATCGCTTTACATAAATGACAACAGCGAGAATGACATAGGATGCGATGCAAAGGGCAACAAGGCGTATGTATGTATGTATGTATGTATGTAGCAAAGGAGCCACCATATCCAGGTTTTTGTCGTCGCTACATCAAAAGGATTGTAAGAGCAGGAACCGTCGTAGTGCGATTCCTAGAAAAAGCTGTTGGCGCCTGCGCGTTTGTATGGAAATGTGCACACAAAAACGAAAAAGCAAGTAGGAGGATCAAAGTGTCGGGCAAAAGAAAAAAATTCAATCGATACATCAATCGCATAACCACATCTCTCTTTCCATGCTTTCCAACACCAGAACATGCATCCTCTGTCTTGGGTTCTTCTCTCTTATACCTACCACACACACACACACACACACACCTTGACCTTCCTTCCCTTTGCACTCTTGAGACACCCCCATTTCCCCCACGCCGTCATTTACCCCCGCTAACCACGACTTCTATACACCATGACTGAGTCCCGTGTGGGGGAGTGCCCCTTGCAACTAGAGTACAGAAAAAGAGAAACTCATAACCCCCACAATCTACACCCCCACAACACACTCGCAGCAGCAGCTTTCCCTTTTGTTCTTTTGAAACAAAACCCACTTTATTTATATTCATCCTCCTAATCATTCACATCATATTACCCAAGTTTTCTTCTCGTTCCATCACATCGTACTTTCCTGTTTATCGCTTTGTTTATTACGCTATTGTACTACACTTCCTTATTTATATCTTGCATCGTCTGCTTTTCCTCCCTATCCTTACGAAATCTGCCCATCTCTACTGCTTCTCATTGGCTAGCTTATTTTTCCTGCCTCTTCTTGTATGGTCTGCTTTTCTATTTTTCCTTCAATCATCGTCTTTTTAAATGAACCCTAACCCTGGCATTGTTCTCGTCCACCTATAAAATTTACTGACGACCGTGTGTGTCCCGTCCTTGCTACAACCACCAACCAGACGGCTTTCTTTCCACACGTTAGGGTTCGCTCCGTCATTTGGTTTTCGAATCTCTCTACGGTTGAATTCGCTAAATGCTTTAAGCATCCCCTTCTTCTTTCGCCTTATTTTTGTTGTTTCCTCTAACTCCAAAGGAAACCTCTTTGTGTGTCACTTTTTGTTTGTCCCTTACCCATCTTGAATTTGTTGATTGGATTCTCTTCGTTGTGTCTTGACTCTTTCGGTTTTTTTCTTTTCTTGTTTTTCTTTTCTTGTTCTTTTTACTGTTTTGTAGACATTTTACAATTCCCTGGGTTTTAACGTGCATTGCATTCTTGTTTTTTCCTTGACAACTCTCTCGTCCTTTTATTCACTCTTTTTCTTTCTCTTTTCTTTTCCTTTTCAACACCATGTCTTCCGACGATGCTGATATTATTATCGTAGGTGCCGGTATCACCGGTTGTGCTTTGGCCGCTGCTTTGGGTCGTCAAGGTAGAAAGGTCCTCGTTCTCGAGCGTGACATGTCGGAACCCGATCGTATTGTCGGTGAGTTGCTTCAACCAGGTGGTATTGAAGCCCTTGAGAAGATTGGCATTGAGGATTGTATTCAAGGCATTGATGGTCAATTCACCTCTGGTTACCAGATCTTCCATAAGGACACTAATGTCGCTGTTCCTTACCCCAAAAAGTCTGACGGTTCTCCCTACCGTGGCATTGGTTTCCATTACGGTCGTTTCGTCATGAACTTGCGCAAGACTCTCATGAATATTCCAAACGTCAACATTGTCGAAGCCACTGTCAATGAACTTCTTCGTGACGATTCCGGTGAGATTATTCGCGGAGTCGCAGCGACCAGAAAGCCTGATTCTGCTCTCCTAAGCTACAAGGCTCCATTAACTCTTGTTTGCGATGGTTGCTTTTCCAAGTTCCGCAAGAGCTTTGTCGATCATCCCATTCAAATTACCGACCATTTCCTTGGTCTCGTCCTTACAAATCCAGGCTTCCCTGTTCCTGGTCGTGGTCATGTCATTCTTAGCGATATTGCTCCTATGGTCATCTACCCAATTTCCCATACTGAAGCTCGTATCTTAATCAACTATCCTGGTAAAAATCTTCCTTCTAGCGATGTCCTTAAACAATACGTTTTAGAAGAGTGTGTCCCAAGAATGCCCGAATCTCTTCGTCCTTCCCTAAAGGCTGCCGTCCATAATGATAGACTTCGTTCTATGCCCAACCAATTCTTGCCTCCTTCCATCAATCGCACCAAGGGTTTAATTCTTGTCGGTGACTCTAATAATATGCGCCATCCTTTAACCGGCGGTGGTATGACTGTCTGCTTTCACGATGCTTATTTGCTTTCTCGTTTCATCGCTCCTAATGTTGTTCCGGATCTCTACGATTATGATAATGTAATTTCGCAAACTAATAAGCTTCATTGGAAGCGTAAGGGTTATAGCTTCGTCATTAACGTCCTTTCCATCGCCTTATACAAACTTTTCGCTCCTAAGAACCGTTACATGAAGGCTTTAAGAAATGGTTGCATGGATTATTTCCTCCGCGGTGGAAGCTGCATCGAAGGTCCTGTTCGTTTGCTTGGAGGTCTAGATCATAGTCCTTCTCATTTACTCCTCCATTTTTACGCCGTCTGCGCCTATAGTATTTATCAGTACATCTTTGTTGGTGGTCCCTCCATGCTTATGCCTATTCGAGCTCTGGAGTCTGTGCTTATTTTCATGCAGGCTTCTCTAGTCATTATTCCTTATATTCTTAGTGAAATGTCATCCTAGGATTTGATTTAATTGGCTTCTCTTTCATTCTTTGGTTACTCCTTTTTGTATTTATCCGAATGTTGTTTCATAATTAACGCGTCTGTATAATAAATGTTTCCCGGGCACAAATATATTTCCTTAATTGCTATTTAACTTCTCCTTATTATCATCGTCAACCGCTTCATTATGATTAAAACTTATTTATCTCAAACAACTCAAAGCATTTCGGAGGCTTCTTTATCATGATAGAGTAACTAATGAATTCAAAAGTTAATTATTTGGTGTTTGTACATGGTATAAAAAATTAGATTGAGTTAATAACCTTTATAAATAGTAGTCAGATTTCTATAAAACAATCGCTCACGATCCTTCAATATTTTCATTCTCATAAGCAACCCTCTTTTTCGGAGATTCTTCTTCCTCTCCAATATTTTCCAAGTCCAACTCCGATTTTCTCTTGGAATTTTGAAGGCGGTTCAGGCTAACCTCTGAGGTATTAGTAGATTCTGTATTAAGCATAGCGGACTCCAAGAAATAACGATCTTCAAGAATAGACTGACGACTATTGTCTGATGAATCATTCGAAAAGTTTGTAACATCCAGCTTGTTTCCCAAGTACTGTGCACTGTCGGAAGACTCTGCTGGATCACCATTCCGAGCAGATGATTTTTCCGGTGTTGGTGTCTCCTTTTTATTTTTTCTCGTGTTTTCAAATTCTAAATCAGTAGGATCATGTGTACTAACGCTCTTAAAGCTTTCAGAACCAGAACTCAAATTATCTATCAGCTGCAGTAATTCAGAAAACGTACTGAACTGTGACAGTGATTCTAATTGAGCGTAATATTGTTTGTTCAAATGGTCAAGAATTGCTTCTGAACCATCAAAGCGTATATATTCAAAAAATTCGAGAGTTGCTGAATTAAGCAGACCCCTTTCAGACTTTACCTGAATCATTAGCTCCAAAATTTTACCAAAGATATCATGCTCCAACATAATAGAAGACATATCAGCCTGACGGGCTGCCAAACATGAACGAAAAAACCGGAGACCGCTCAAAACAACATATTTTTTCGTGCTTTTTAGCAAAAATGCAATTTTAGACGCTATCACTTTATAAGTGCCGAGCTGTCGAGTCCATTGTTCGTGAATTTTAAAAAAATAGCTAAAAAGCTCACATAAATGCACATACAAATCCAGTTTAGTTTCACTGAGGTCCTCAGGTTTCGTAAGTTTTAACAGTGGGTCAGCCAAATATGCAAATGAATTATCGTAAAAGTTATCAATAAAGTTAAGTCCAACGATACTGTCAGCTTTACTTCGAGTCGTTCCATCGGCATTTCGATAAGGATTACTAAATGCGTAGTTCCCTGGAAGACTTAGTAAAATACGAAATGCTTCTGCAATTTGTGCAAGAACTCCTGGGTTTGTTTCCCTATGAAGTATGTTTATCAAGGTGGATAATAAAGAATGCTGTGAAATACGCGCAGAAGAAGATGAAGTTGAGTCATCTTTACGATCTTGGTCGAATTTTTGCCAAATTATTGCAGGATCCTGATCAATTATTGAGACTAAAACATCGGATCCAGCATTTCGTACATTATTTTTTGGGCTTGACATCGCGTATTCCAGTGCCTGAAGTAAATTATATTTCACGAAAGTCACGAATAAAGCTGAACAAGATTGGAATTGTAAGCTCTTTGCAATATTACAGACCTGCTGTATAAAAAAAATTCCTTCTTGTTTTTTTTCATCGTCATGGGAATCATTTGTGTATATACTGAATAGTTCAAGCAAAAAACACTTATTAGTTTGGAGGTATTGGATTATGTCTGCTTGATTGAAGAAAATAAAAGAATTTAAAACGGAAAAGGAGGGTTCATCAACAACCCTTGATATTATAACGTCTCTTAAATATTGCAGTTTGAAAGTCTGGTGGATCTTTGCAAGGATACGGGGTTCTCGAATAGGGACGACTTGTTTGAACTTGGAGGTATCAGTCAAATACTCGCGATGGTTAGCCTTTATATTAGGAAACTCGGGATCATCTAATGGTTAGTATATGTATGGCGGAAGAAGAGATGTAACTTACATTCCAAAATCCCAGCGATGGTCATTAGTTTTTCATCATTAGAAACGAGGGATTCAAGTAATGGAGCGTCATTTAATTGGACTAAAATATAAAAATGTCAGTAAGAAAAGGGAGATTAAACTTGGTGCATACCAAAGCATTTAATAATAGAGCATAATCGATGTAAATCGTCAGTGTTTTCCAAATCTTCGCATAACGGAAAAAGTTCGATAAGTCTAGCTACATAGTCTTCATTGGATAAATAACGCACAAGATGATCTCTTGTGTGAACGGAATTCATAAACCCAAAAACAGTTTCTTCGATTTCAGGAAGATTCGATAATTCAGGGGAGGGTAGAGTAACAGATTGAAAGTACTTTTCATGTGCGGTACCGTCATCTGTTAAAATATCGTCGTTTGAAAAATTTCCTGTTACTGAACAGATGGCTTTCTGAACGTTTGTGAGGAACATCCACATGTCGATACAACCGATGGATTCTTGAAAACTGAGAGCAAGATCTGTTCCGTTTAATTCTTGCCATACTATTAGAGTTTCTTCTTGACGAGTATAAATATCTTCTGCAACGATCTGTGTCTTTAAAAGGACGGTTTCATTATCGGATTCAGAATATACAACGAAATACGCAATCGAATCTTCTATTAAACCATTGCAATAACCTGTTCCACAATCCGTCCAGTTGTCATTCTCCATTTCGTAAACTTTGACACGACGAGGAATAGGAGGGACTTCAACATGTTGTAATGCAGAGGTAATTGCTCCTTCTAATTCGTCTTCATTCATGTTTTCAGTATAATCTTTTTCAAGTTCTCCATTTTCTATCTTTAAACTCATGCTCAGTTTACAAATTTAACAGAATGCAAAACTTATTACACTAAGGCATATACGTCCTGTTATCCATGTGCTATGTTCAAGTACTAAATCTGTGGTGGTGAGTTTAATTTTGCAAAATAGAACGTAGTACAGTAGCTGACATTGTGAAGTGGTATAAACATCATTAAAGTAGCATATCGCGATGATGTTACTTTCAAGAGAGAGATGCGCTTACATTAAAGAAAACATACTGCATTTAAAATAGCAAGTGAACTGGAAAAGTTTGTGAATATTAAAAGAAAACGAAATAAATACATAAAATGCTTAAAATTTTTACTCTTTTTATGAATAAATTTGTTTGAGTTGTTTACAAAAATAGGAACTGAGTCGCAGTTGGAGGTGTTACCTTTAGCAAATCCGCGAATTTGGAGTGTTTAAGGGATTGGTTAAAGTTTCTAAATGGGCGCAGGATTGATAAAAATATAAAGCTTTATAATTGTTTTTTTATTTACATATGAATGTATATTTGTAAGGTAAATGCTGTTTATGACGCGGCGCGCTTTAGGAATACAAGCGTTTCAACGAGATGAGGAGCAATTGACAAGAACATATACTGTAAATGACCAAAAGCAAAGATGGAAGGTGAAAGCAAGGAAGATATGAAACAGAAGAGTCTTTTTCTAAAGCTTGAAAATGTCAAAGATAGACTTGTTTATGCAGGCTTGTTAGGAGAATCTTTTTTACAAGAGAAAGCCGCCGTAGAAAATGAAATTAAACAGGCGCAAAATTCTGTGAAAGAGAATGATTTGGAACACGACCAAGAGAAGGTGCACGAAATACGAACTCAGTTACAAGAGCTTGAGGACGGCTTAGTAGCAGAAGAGGCAAAGCTAGTGCAAATACTAAACTCGAAGTCCTATGGTATATCTTCTTCAAAGTTAAACAATGATAAAGTCATCCAAAACGCGTTCCCTTATGATCGACCGACGCGTACTGAAACAAATACACAGTATGCAGCTACTGTCGGACAAAATCTCCTTCAGCAGCTTAAAACCCTTCACTATCGTTTTAAAGAAAAGGACAATGAATTTCAAAAAGTTCTAAAAGAAAATGATGAATTACTATCTCAGTTGGATTCTCTAAACGATAGAATCAAGAGCTATACAATTGAAAAGTCGAATATGACGACTGATCATCAATCACTAGAACAGAACTCACTAATTCTGACCGAGAAACTTGCTCATTCTGAATCCTTGATGAAAATGCATATCGGCGAGAAAGAAAAGCTTGCTACAGAGATTAACAGTCTTCGCTTATCTTTCAATCAACTACAGTGTCTATTAAGTAAGACTGAAGGTCTTCAAAATGAAAATGAAGTTGATTCACTTAATGAAGATTCTGTTGGAAAAGCCAAGTTAGGTGATGCTTCGGATGTGTTTTTCGAAAGCAATCCGACGTTCCAGAAGACTTTTGATGCAACAGTAAATCCTGGCTCCCCTACTAAAAATACTGAGTACTCTTCTTCATTGATATCATCTAAGAGTTCTGTTTCTGGGGTCGCCTTACGACTTAGCGGAACCGGCGATGGAGTATTCCAGAAGGGAATTGATAATGTAGACAACAAAGCTCTCAGTAAAGTGGTAGATCAACTCAATTTGCCTGAAAGGCCCCCATTGCTGAACCTTGGTCTTAGGAACCTAGAAGAACTATCTGTCAAACTTAGAAATTCAAATCTTCTTGGAGATAAATGTGTTCATTTTCTGCTAACAACACATCAGTTTCAGGAAGCTGTTGAAAATGACTGGAGCATCAAACAAATCCCCGGTCTGTCAATTTCGCAGAACCTGCGTTTGAGCATTGATGCTGCAGGTAATGTCGAAATTTCCCAACGGGATGGACAGTTAACTAATGTTGATATACCTTACCAACAAACTGAAGTTTTTTCAGAACAAGAAGGGAAAACTCCTTCAAAAGATGCTTTAAAACTTGAAACTACTGTCAAACCTTTAGTTCCTTTATTAATAATTAGTGAAAATGATCAGAGAAATAGGATAGCAGCTGAAACATTAACTGATGCACGACATCATGCTCATACGACTTCTGAAAGTGGTACAGAACATTGTACTTCTACTAACAAGGAACAGTCTCAATGTCGTCGGGAAACGGCTCGTGATGCTGCTGTAACCGCGAAAAGCCCTGTATTATTCCGCTTAGGAAGTTTCGATACAGAACTAAATAAGGCTGATAAACCTAAGTCCATTTCTAATGAGACGCAGAATTCGAGAATTCAGAGAAAGCGTACAAATTCAGATAATGGACTAGAATTAACCAGTGCAAAAAGTACTGCTTCCTTACTGTTACATGATACGAGCATGTACAAAAAAGATTATCTTCTTAAGAGAAGATCCTCGAGCTTTTCGAACCGTTATCCGATAACTCGTCGAACGTTATATGAAGTATCTAGAGACGAACCACATAGTATCGGTGTAAATACTGCTATCCCTCGAAGATCTGTAAGTATTTCAAAAGCTAAGAGCATTCAAGGCTCGATTAATGGAAGGACTGTCTATCCCAAAACAAAACCTTCCAAGGATTATGACTGGGATCAGTGGAATAAACTGATGTTTGGTAGTAGTAGTTCACAGCGACCTTCTAGATCGAGAAGTCTTATATTACCTCGTCGAAGCTCTAGTTTTACTCAGTCCATCCCTGAAGTCATTAGAAACTTTGAAGAAATTCCGTATTCTCCGACGATTATTGAAGATACCAATCAACTTAGAAGGAGAAATTCTGGCGTACCGTCATGGTTTCTAAAAGCCTCTCCGCCGCCTTCCATGTTTTCTCTTCCAGAGAAAGGAGAAACTGCTTCTTCCCAATCTGATAATTATGAACCTTATCAAAACATCGAAATTAGTCAAAGAAAGGATAAACAGTCGGTGCGGGATACTGGAGAGCGTTTCACAGGTAAGATGGGCGCAATTTCCGTACTTCCTTTACGTAGTGGAGCTAAAGAGCAAAACAAGTCTTTGGAGTTTTTGCAAGGTATAAGTGAAGAACTAGCGCATGTCATGATTGGTGACTATGTTTTTAAATACAAGCGCAACAAGTTTGCAAAATTCTTTTTCAAGACAATGCATTTACGATACGCATGGATCCATCCATACCAGGAGCGATTGTACTGGTCTGAAATCAATCCCTTCATCGGAATCAATAAAAGAACTGAGATAAAATCGGTTAAGATAATTGGTTTTGATACTGTTTCTGAGAGCTATTTAGATGATCCTGATGTCGTACATGATCAAAGCATTATAGTACTGACTGATGAAAAACCGGTAAAAATAGCTGCTCGGTCCAAAGAAATCCATGAGGTGTGGCTTAAGGCGCTGAGAGACTTGAAAATCCGTAAAAATGCTGCAAAGTCGGAACCCTTATTCAAACAACGATATAATGCCACCAATCCTAAGAAGCCTATGAAAACCAATAATCTCAGCAAATAGATGTTATGAAACGAGTTAAAATGTGGGTAAAACGGCCATGATGTTTTAAACATTAAATCCCTTTGCTAAGTAAGAGTGATTGAAAATATTACTGGCAGAACAAGAGGCATGAATTGTAAATAGCTGAACTGCGGTGTTATTGATGTTTTTGATATTTGATATATGATGAAGATAAATGAACTGGCTATTTAAAGATAATTGCTAATTTATGAATAATAAACTCTGTTTGAAAATCTCAATAAATGTTTACAGATTATGTTTCGAAGCGTAAGTCTGCTTATGGGTCATTGATATGAACAAAAGCTAGTATATATTTTATTGTTTACTTGGTGGACTAATAGTTGTATATGTTAGAGATTGCTTACAGCCAAGTACACATTCTTGTTTTTTCCTTTTTCATTTACATTTTGCAAATCATTCTAAAACTTATAATAACATAGACATTCATTTAAACAGTTTAGACGCAAATCATATCGTCTGTCTCTTCTTTGTTTATTTACTAACGAATATTAGTGAAATTGGTATACACATCATTCATATTTTACTAGTTAAGTCGATGCGCGTCGCGTACCCTAACACCTAGCAAGTGGTGTTCACGTCATTCTTGTTTCTGTAGTATTCTAATTATCCTGGAGAGTTGGACTTTCCTAATTCACATTAAACCCATTTTTGGTAAAAAAATTTTGAAGAAAGCATTTCGATTTATAAAACGTACGTAAATGAACATATTTATGGTGTTTGTACCTGAGTATGGAATCATGGGTGGAATAAAGTGACTAATGGCAAAATATAGACGGTTCGCAGCTTACCTTTTTATTTTCTGGTTTCCCTCTAAAAGGTCTATCTTTTATTTATTACTCACTGATTTTCATACAAAAGGTAAAATACATTCTTTAAATGGGGTAAAGTATAAACTAACTCGAATTGACAGTTTCTTTCAAAAACCAAAGAACCTTGTAATTACTAAACCCTTTATTTCCATAATTCATATAACATAAGTATTGGAAAAATGGCAGTATTCGCCATTTTTGGTGGTCATGGAAAAGTATCTTTGCTTTTGACAAAGATCGCATCTGAAGCAGGACACGTAGTATACAATGTTGTTCGTGACTATGTGCAAAATGCAGATATTGAAAAAGTGAACGGTCGAACAAAGGTGTGTTCACTTGAAAGAGCATCTCCAATACAGATTGCTGAGCTGCTGAAAGGAATCAAACCAGATATAATCGTGTTCGCAGCTGGTTCTGGGGGAAAAGGTGGAATTGGAAGGACGAAAGCTGTGGATTATGAAGGATCTGTAAAAGTATTTGATGCTATGAGAATTGCGAGAATTCGACGCCTAATCATGGTATCAGCCATTGACAATCGGGACATGAATCAACCACCTCCACCTCATTATAAAGAAGAGGATATTGAACTGAGCTTACAAATACACGAAGCTCTTGGTACTTATTATCATTATAAATATATTGCAGATCAGGAACTGGTGCGTCGATCCACCGATATTGACTGGACCATCGTACGTCCATCAGGGCTTACAGATGAAGATAGCAATGGTAATATTTCCATTGGTAAAGTTTCGATTAATAGTATGATTTCCAGAGAAACGGTTGCTCGAGCCATTCTATTATTTGCAATGGATCCACAATCCAAGCATCTTATTGCTGACATTACAGATGGTGATGTTCCCATTCATAAAGCTATATCTGGATTTATAATTAAAGGAGAATCTTCTTATACCTATTCTGTATAATCGCACCTACTTCTCCTTAGATATGAGAAATGGCACTGTTTGTCAGTTTGTTGAATTTTTAATGTATATATGGTTATGATTTTATGATTAACATTTTTTAAACTGTCCAGATTTTTGAACTTGAGGTTATTTACATAAAGAATAAAATAAAAGAGATGAAGAGATTGTTTCGGCATATTCTGGTAATAATAGATATATGCGTAATACTATTCTCAAACAGAGTTTTCAGACCGGAACTGATGATATGAAGGTGAACTTTTTTAAAAAAAATTTACTATATTATCATGTAGTACTAATTTCATTTATTTTATTGTAAGGACAAACATGGCAATTTCGTAAGAAGAAACTTGTTGTTTGAATGCATCAATCTACTTGTTGTTGGTTTCTTCTTTGTGGAAATCCAAACTTACAGAATTGATGCAATGGCGTTCATTCGTAGGTACAGCATAGCCCTCGCCCTTAAAAACATGGCCTAAATGGCCGCCGCAATTCGAGCAAACAACCTCAGTACGTCGCATTCCATAAGACTCATCCTCAATTCTTTTCACTTTTCCAGGTAGATTGTCGTAAAAAGCAGGCCATCCACAGTGGCTCTCAAATTTCGTATCAGCTTTGTACAGCAATTCTTTACAAGCTGCACATACAAAGACACCCTTCTCAGGGAAGGCATTCGTATATTTCCCAGAACCCGGTAGCTCTGTACCTTTTTTTCGCAATACACGGTATTGTTCAGAATTAAGTTCTTTGCGCCATTCTTGGTCTGACTTATCCAGTGGGTACTTCATATTTGTTAATGGTTTTTTCTGAATAAAATGGGTTTGGAAGCAACGGTATTGTAACGTCGGGATACTCTTGAGAAAAACTCTTTTCATACAAGTGGTCTTTCGAGAAAATTCACTGAATACGAACCTATATAAATGTGATTTGAAGTATAACCTTTGAAGAACCGATGGGAGGTCAAATGAGTTAATAAAAAGGAACAGATCAATATGTTTTACAAACTAAGTAGAGAAAAAGGTGGCTAGATAAAAGTCCTTTTAGTTTATTTATACGTTCAATCAGTCGGTAAGAATGTTCGTTTCCTTACAAGTGATGACGAAAAGAACTAAGTGGCTAGTAAAAAGAAATTCTAGTACTTTGCTGGTTTGGCTAATTATGTAAAACCAGATTGACATTTTTATTTTTATTCCATTTTTTATAGAAAACAAAACAAGTCTTTTGTTTCGTCTTAAATAAATATGTATATATCTTTTTTATTTTTTTACGCGTTTGTTTATTTACATTCATAATAATTCGCTCCACGTAATATGAAGAAGTACGCGTTATAGACGTGGTCATACACTAGAGATTGAGATCCTGGGTTTTACCGTCTAAATCTTTTATATCGTAGCTTCTATATGGATAAATGAAGTCTTGTATTCATGATTTTCTTCATTCTCATCATTTTCTGAATAGACTGGCCAAGTTAGTACCATTACCTTTCTTTGTTTACAATTCTGGTTCGTGCTTGCGTACTTTGAATGAATATATCTGATTTCCTGAACTTGACAATTGAATAATAGTTCGATGTATGAATGGAAATATGCTGAGTACTAAAAATAAACATAGATTTGTCGTTTTTCAACATTTATTCAGTACAGCTGGCTTTTTGGCTTGGTTATGTGAGTCCTAAGTTCCTTTTTCTTATTACAATTTGTTATTACTAGTTTATACTAACTCTAATGGATGGTAACTTTTTTTCTTTCTTTATTTTTCAAATCACGAAAAATTCAACAGAAAGCGAATCGGACTATTCTTATAACTCTTTAGATTAAAAGAACAGAGATTTCAAACTTATTTTAGGACGGCAAGATCCTTCTTATTTACAAAATATGTTTCTGTCTGTGCGAAAAGTCTTCTTCCATTCCTCTATATATCTCTAGTACGTTACCAGAAAATTTCACCCACCTGTACGAATGAGTACTTGGGTCAAGAGAATTCATTAAAGAGGGCGCTTCAGAACTTAGCGCTGGAATCGCAATATATAAAGCTTTGGCAATTCTCTTCTTAACTCATTTGGCGTGTGCATGAGCCAATTCATTCAACGAAGGTCAGAGTCCTTGAATTTGACTCCAAAATACAGCGATGACCGACACGTTTTTGAACAACTTTTAAAAGAAATCACCCTGTTTGATCAGGATGCAAGTTCACAGAATAATTCGAGGTCGATCCCAGTTACCTTTGAAATAATTCAAATTTTAGTCGAAGCTGGGCTTTTCGTGTTAGAAAGTGATGACTATAAAAATATTTTAATTCCTTCGAATCTTCTTAAAGAAGCGAAACAGTCAATCCAATGTTTATTGTTGATCCTGAAAAAATGTCCTGAAGTTTTATGTGAAGAAACGCCTTGCGGCGTTTTACTCACCTGGTTACTTCCCCGTACCATCTTTGTTTTTAAAAATTTCCAGCTGGCTGATTTATTTGATGATATTTGCGAATTTCATCACACACTTTTCCATTTTCTTTTTGTCAAGGACTATCTCTGGCCTTTTCAAACAGTTTATTTACAAACATGGAAATACTACATTGATACGATTTCTTCTTCTTTGTTAGAGACTACAAACCTTTCTTTTCCTTTGCGAATGCTGCCTCTCGACCCACGTCCATTGCTATCAGTTGGGGGAAAATTCGATGGTAAGGAAGAATCTAACTTTCCAATAATGATTCATAACTATCAGGAAGCCTGCTCGTTTTACCTTGAAAGCGTTCATGTTTTCGCCAAGTACTTTGTTCCTATCAATAAACTTAACGATGTGTCTCTAAATTTTTTGAACGGTTATTGGATTAAGCCCAAGTATTTGAATTTTCTTTTCCTCCTCAAAAAATTGGTTATAACTGATACTTCTTGCTTAATCCATACCCGCTGTCGTTCTATACAATGCTTAATTTTCTTTTTCTTAAAGTCTGCTATTATCCAAAATTCACCTTGTCAGAAAACCAAGGATTTATTACTAATGTTTGCCAAATCTTACCTTTTCTCATTTTTACATATCTCAAGCTTTGTCGATTATACATACGCTCTCTACTTTCTTTCTCTTTGTATATTACCAGAATCATGCTTTGAATCTTTTCGTTCGTTTTCTATGCATCTACTATCTTCTCAAACTTTAATGACCATTTGTAATGATGAACATTCTGATTCTCATACATCCGTTCTACTCTTCAAATATATGTTGGAAAATAAAAAAGATAATATTTATAAAATTATTTATGAGAAAGGTAGAGGTTTGGGAATAGAAAAAACGGACAAACGTGGGTTCTATTCATCTTCTTCTTTAAATCAATTATTCTCCTTTGCGTTCTTTTTGGCTTATCCTCTTTCAGCAAAAACCATCATAGAAATACCGCCTGTCCATCCCTCTCCTTTTAAGTCTTTCTATCAGTGGTTATTGTCTTCCAGCACCTTCAACATTCATGAAGTGAGCTGTAAGTTCTCTGATGTTCTATCTAGTTTGACTTCGATTTCTGAGCAGGAATTACAAGAGTTTGAGCTAGGTTTATGCAAGCAACACACAAATAATGAGTCGTTGTCTTTTCAAGGCTGTCTCGTATGTGATTCTAATGTGGTACAATACCGGGAGAAAAATACAAAACTTTTAGATGTACCGTCAGTCGAAATATTTTCAAAATTGTTAGATTCCGATCTGACCAAGTGCTCAGAAGCAAAGTTTTATTTTGCCTTGAGGGCTTTCAATCGTTGGCTAAATCATACCAATCCTCAGTCTTTACTAGTATCACATCAGATAAAAGAGAATTTAGTTCCTCTGCTCTCTAGCACAACTAGGTCGTTTCGGATACTAGCAGCTTCTATCATTCCGAAGGTGTTTTTTAATCATTCTATTCAAAAGGATGTGGATGTCCTACTGGTTATCCGGATGGAAGTCCTAAAGAGCTTAAAGGATATATCTTCGAGTGATGTTTCTTTGATGGAAACAACTATAATTACATGGGAGAATGTTGGTCGATTAGCAGAAGGCGAAGAGCTTCATTTGGTTCTGTTACAAATTATCTCAACAGCAATTGAGTTTGACATATACTACCAAGGTATCTGTTTGCATGCCCTTCAAAGCATTGCTCGTTCAAGAAGGGTTTCTGTTTGGAAACTACTATCTCCTTACTGGCCTACAATTTCTGTAACTATCATTAGAGGTATGACTTCCAAACCCAATATTGTTGGGCTATTTGCTGAAGCAATGGATATATCCGAAAGTGATTTTTTAATTCGTACCCAGTCCTATACACTACCCTACCTTGTCTTAACAAAAAATCACCATGTTATATCCCGGATCGCTGAATTATCACAAACTGATGTTGCAGCTTTATGTCTGACTAATATGCATAAAATTTTGGCCGTTTTACTAACCGCTGATTACCCAAATTTGGAAGAAAGTGTCATGTTATTATTAAGTCTGGCTTCCTCAGATTTTCGAAAAATTGACCTTACTTCATTATTAAGGTCCGATCCTATTGCTCTAACCGTAGAATTGCTTCAATTGTATAACTCTGGAGTTCCTAGGGAGAAAATTGAAAACGCTTTAAAGAAGGTAGCCTTAATGGTGTCTCAATCATCTTCTGAAACTTCAGAATTTGATGAAGATAAATTGCTTCACGACTTCTTCAACAATCACATTTTAGGAATCTTAGCTGAGTTTTCAAATATCTTGAATGACTTAAAAGGAAAAACCTCTGTTAATGATAAAATACGCACGATAATTGGAATTCGAGAAATGTTTACCCTCTCCGGTAATGCTATTAAATTGGGCTTGCCCCAAATATTGTCAAGTTTACAAAACGCTTTTCAGGACGATACGTTACGTTCATACGCCATTGATACCTGGTTTCAGTTGGTATCTTACATTAATGAACCTGAATACACTTCCATAGCTAGTCTCAGCCTTGTACTTTTCCCGATTTTACATAAAAATCTTAGAGAACAAGAGGCAGAGACAGTGCAGAAAGTGTTTGATTTTATTTCGTCTGATCCTCACAATTGTTTGTCCGAACTAAGGTGGGCAATTCCTACTACATTAGACTCGCCATGCTTTAACGAGAACACTAAGGATATATTCTCTAATTTGCAGAGTGATGATTTTTTCGTTAACATTGAAGATATCATCAAATGTCTAAGAAATGAGCACGAATCGGTATGTTACCTTGGTCTTCAAAAGCTAGATATTTTTTTGGAAAGCAAGCAAGAAGAATTACATGAGGTACTCTATTTGGATGCTTCAGATTCCATTTTAGATCAATTACTGCGTTGCTTACTTGACTGCTGTATAAAGTTCGCACATGGTAATGTTGAAATAGCAAAGCTTTGTACGCGAAACATTGCGAAACTCGGTGCAGTTGATCCTAGTCGTTTAGAAGCTAGGAGTAATATTCAGCAAACAGTCGTGTTAGATAACTTCGAAGACGGAGAAGAAAGTTTACGGTTCATATTGGATTTTATTCAATCTCAACTAATTCCTGCATTTCTTGTGACAACCGACACGAAGGCTCAAGGATTTATAGCCTACGCTTTGCAGGAATTCTTGAAATTAGGGGGATTTAAATCTGCTGTGCTCAACAATAAGAAAAGTACATCATTATCCATAGTTGCAGAGCATTGGAAAGCTTTACCTGACCTTTCTAAGCGAGTACTTATTCCTTTTTTGAATTCCAAATATCATCTTAGTCTTGTCCCTAAATTGGATATTAACTTTCCATTATTCAAGCAGAATATGGATACTCACTCATGGGTTCAAGAAATTTGTTTAAAGCTGACAGAGTATCCTCATTCTCAAAATGCCGATAGAATTTTCAGTATATGTTCCAAAGTGATTAAGGATCAAGAAATGTCGATACCTTGCTTTTTACTTTCGTTTTTGGTTTTAAATGTTGTAATAACCGAGAAAGACGAAATTGTTGAGCTAGTTATTGCCGAATTTCAGTATATAATAAATCAACCCAGCCCTGACGGATTTGATTCTATAGGAAAGCAGCGATATGCATCATTCGTCAACTTGTTTTTTAACATTGTTGATTACTTAAACAACTGGCTTCGTATGCGAAAAAAGAGAAATTGGAGCAGGCGCTCTGCCTTAGCTAGAAGAGAAAACCGATATATGTCTGTCGATGATTTGACTACTCAAGAAAACGCCGTCAGTAAGGTAGAAAATTTCCTTCTTCGCTTTCCTTCAAAAACACTAGGTCTTGTATCTTTGAACTGTGGATTTCATGCTAGAGCTTTATTTTATTGGGAACAGCACATTAGGACTGCTCTCTTAGAAAAGCCAGGATCTCTTTTAGATTCAGATTATCGTGTTTTACAAGACGTTTATACAGGTATAGAAGATCCAGATGGAATCGAAGCAGTTTCTCTTAATTTTCATGATTATTCTTTAGATCAACAACTTTTATTGCATGAAAATTCTGGTAAATGGGATTCTGCACTTAGCTGTTACGAAATACTTGTGCAAAATTACCCAGAAAATCATAGGGCCAAAGTTGGGCTGTTGAATGCAATGCTGCAATCTGGACATTACGAATCCTTAGTGTTGTCCGTGGATTCGCTAATGGAAACAGACTCTGAAGCAAGTACTTCATCTAAAATTATTGATTTAGGAATTGAAGCAGCATGGCATTCGCTGTCGGTTAACTCCCTTCAGAAATGCATACAAAAAAGTAATTTACAAACTTTTGACGCAAAGCTGGGAGAAATATTTCGAAACTACTTATTGAAAGATTCAGATTTGGCGACACTGGAACGCCAGTTGGACCCCTTGTATGCCGAAGCTGCTTCTATAATTTCAAATATTGGCGCTCATTCTTCTTACGATTGCTATGAAATGCTTTCAAAACTTCATGCACTCTATGACTTTAGTAAAATAGCTAAAATTGATTCAAGTCCAAGTGCCCAGGAAAATCTCGAGATTTTCCTTCACCGTCGACTCAATAAGGTGGCCCCCTACGGAAGATACAGACACCACATTTTGTCGACACACTTGGTTGCTTTCAGTCGATTTAAATTACATGAAAAGTTAGCAGGCATTTATTTAGAAATTGCTAGGTTTTCACGAAAGAATGGGCAGGCTCAGAGAGCCTACAATGCTATTTTAAAAGCCATGGAGCTTGATAAACCCCAAGCTACTATTGAACATGCTAGGTGGTGGTGGCATCAAGGGCAACAAAGAAAGGCCATAGCCGAGTTACATTCATCTTTGGAAAACAACATTTTCGATGGGGAATCTTTTAATATAAAAAACAAAAAGGCAACCCAAACAGGAAACCCGTTCAAGGGTAAAGTTTATCTGGAGCTTACTAAATGGCTAGGAAAGGCCGGTCAGTTGGGGCTTAAGGATTTGGAAACTCATTACTCTAAATCTGTCGAAATTTATTCCGAATGGGAGAAAAACCATTACTACTTAGGCCATCATCGTGTTCTAATGTTTGAGGAAGAAAAGAAACTTCCTGTTTACGAGCAAAGTGAAAGATTCCTTTCTGGTGAATTGGTAACTCGCATAATAAACGAATTTGGTCGTTCTTTATATTACGGGACTAGCCATATTTACGAAAGCATGCCTAAGCTTTTGACTTTGTGGTTGGATTTCGGAGCTGAGGAATTACGGCTTTCAAAAGATGATGGGGAAAAATACTTTCGTGAACATATAAATATATCACGTAAAAAATCATTGGAGTTGATGAACTCTAATATATGTCGATTAGCGGTTAAAATCCCTCAATACTTTTTTCTCATTGCTCTTTCTCAAATGATATCTCGGATTTGCCATCCGAATAATAAGGTCTATAAAATCTTAGAACACTTAGTTGCCAACGTTATAGCGACTTATCCATGCGAAACGCTTTGGCAACTAATGGCTACTATTAAGTCCATTTCCCAAAAACGGTCTGTTCGAGGTAAAAGCATACTGAATGTTCTTCAATCTAAAAAGGTTGCGATTACTTCAAAGATTGACCTTAGAGTTTTAAGTCAGTCCGCCATATTACTGACAGAAAAATTAGTGGATTTATGTAACACTCGAATAGACAGCAAAGCTGTCAAAATGAGTTTGAAGAACCATTTCAGAATGGTATTTGATGTGCCTGTTGAGCTTGTCATACCTGCCCGCTCGTTTTTAAATATAAGTTTACCTGCGATGGATGCCAATCGAAGTACCCACCATCCCTTCCCAAAAAATCAGCCTGAAATATTGAAATTCGAGGATGATGTCGATATTATGAATTCTTTGCAAAAACCGAGGAAAGTTTATGTCAGGGGTACCGATGGTAATGTATATCCATTTTTATGTAAACCAAAGGATGACTTGAGAAAAGACGCTCGATTAATGGAGTTCAACAATGTGATCTGTAAAATACTACGTAAAGACCAAGAGGCTAATAGAAGAAATTTGTGTATACGAACTTATGTTGTGATTCCACTAAACGAGGAGTGCGGCTTTATTGAATGGGTTAACCATACTCGCCCCTTTAGAGATGTATTGTTGAAGAACTATCGACAGAAGAATATTCCTATATCCTATCAGGAAATTAAAGTCGACTTGGATATGGCTTTAAGAAGTCCAAATCCGGGAGAAACTTTCGAGAAAAAGATGCTTCCAAAGTTTCCTCCCGTTTTTTATGAATGGTTCGTTGAATCATTTCCGGAACCAAACAGTTGGGTTAATAGTCGTCGAAATTATTGTCGTACTCTAGCCGTAATGTCTATTGTTGGATATGTTTTAGGTTTGGGTGATCGGCATGGAGAAAATATACTTTTTGATGAGTTTACCGGTGAAGCTATACACGTGGATTTTAACTGCCTTTTTGATAAGGGCTTGACCTTTGAAAAACCAGAGAAAGTTCCTTTTAGACTAACGCACAATATGGTAGATGCTATGGGGCCAACCGGTTACGAAGGTGGTTTTCGTAAGGCAAGTGAGATAACAATGAAACTTTTACGATCGAACCAAGATACCCTAATGAGTGTTCTTGAATCTTTCCTTCACGATCCTTTGGTGGAATGGAATAGGCGAAAAATTACAGGAAGGTATCCTGGCAACGAAGCAAATGAAGTTTTAGACACAATTCGAAAGAAATTCCAGGGTTATATGCCTGGTGAAACCATTCCTCTTTCGGTAGAAGGACAAATTCAAGAGTTAATTCGATCTGCAGTCAGTTCTAAAAACCTCGTTGAAATGTACATTGGTTGGGCAGCTTATTTTTGATTTACATTAATAATTACATATCGCAATATTTATTCTAATTAAAGATAGGCTATTTATTCAGATTCTTCTGAACTTTGTAATTGTAATTCTTGTAAGACTTCTCTTTTTGTTTCGTCAGATGCTGAACTTTTTGTAGCATTTGCAGCATTTCTTTCACGCAAAGCCGCTTCGGCCTTAAAAAAAGCAGCTTCGGTATCTGAATCTTCATCAGAATCAACTATAAATTTTGCCGAACGCAAACGGAGTTCTTTAGATGGATTAAGCTTTCTGTTCTTTGATGAATTTTGTTTACCCATCTTCCTTTTCTTCGCTATTTTTTCAAATGCTTGCTTACGAGTACCAAATGTTAAAGGATCATCTTTTTCAAATTCATTATGATCGCTCGAATCCTCTACATCCGACTCTGGGGGTCTTTGTTCTGATTCTGTTTCAGATTCGCTGCTAGAGGGTAGCTTTACTTTACCTCTTTGTTTTCTCACTAGCAAACTATCAGGGTTGATCCCTTCAAATGTAGGTGGGTCATCTGTAAATCGACGTAGTAATTTTGAAGACTCTATAAGCTCATTGTAAGATAACTCAGATGGTATATACCATAACACGTCGGGAGATACTTCTTCAAACTCTTGAAAACCAAATAAACTTAATAGCAAACGAAATTTTCCATCTTTCAAAAGAGCATGGTCGAATACTTGTGTGTCCCCTTTAAGTTTAATTATACCCGGTTGATCTTCATCTTTCGGTAAGGCATCATCAGCATTTTTAAGCTCATAAAGTTGTTTTTCTGCCACTATGCAGTTGATTTGTGTTTTCAATTCGTCAAGAATATCCCCTTTATTCTCATTAATTAAGCAAGCAATAACCGCTGCAACTTTTTCGACGTGAGACAATCCTTGAACGGTATCATACAATGGCCCTTTCCTACCGACATAACTTGTTTCTATCGGTATTCTTCCATATTGTAAATAATAAAAGGTATCAGTCATTTTAGGGAAGGGAATCTCAAGAAATATAGCCGGAGTCCTAGTTAGTGCTTCTGAAAGTTTTCGCATGTAATAAATAAAAAATTGGTCGAATTCCTTTCTTTGAGGATGAGAGGGAGGAAAGTAAACTTTGTCTTCATACATGTGCTCCAATAAATAAAGGAAATCAAGACGGTATAAGTACACTTGACACTTCAATTTCACAAAAATTAAATAAAAAAAAGACATAGCCCTATGTATTTGCTCAGGAGTAAGCTCCTGGTAGCATTTTAAGTACAACGTAAAGGTATTTATGCAATGATTATCGCAATACCTTGACTGAAAACGATTGACATCGAAAAGCCTGTCTTGGACAGTATCGTTCGCTATTTTCGATATGTTTTCCTCATCTTCGTCAGATTCTGGTAAATCCGAATTTGCTGACTTTTGTTTTCTTCGTCGACTTTTCACATACACGAATTGTTTTGCACTGGAATACCTTTCCAACTCTTTCAACAAAATCATTGTCAACTCAGTAATTGCTTCAAGATAACCGAACGATTGTGTTTTGAAGCTTTTCAAGGCATGATAAATAATATTTAAGATTTCTTCTTGATAGAACAAATTAGACAATATATGATCAGCTAGGTCTTGATAGGTAGGTATTGAACACAACGACATAAAACGAACAGTTGATAGAATCCGGCTCATTAAAAGCATTGATGCTTGAAATTGAGACCATAATTTCATCTCTTGAGATTCTACCAATATCCGTTGGTGCATAATCAAGTTGCGAGATTCTAATACAGAAGATATTAATCCGTAGTCATAGTCATATGAATATATATCTTCATTGTAATCATTTTTGGTTAAGTATTTGAAAGATTCCAAGAAAAATGCTTGCAAAAACATAAACTGTGTTTTATGATGTGAAAATAGTTTCGAATCTTCTCTCTCCAGAGCTCGCAATATATTCTGGACAAGGGGATTAAAACCAGCTTCAAGAAATTCTTTCAAAAAATATTTAATATTCTCATATGCATTCGAATTGAGTACTACAGATTTATTAATATCATCCTATGTATGGTTAGTACAATCACTGAAATAAAGATATTCTTTACTTACGAAGTGTTTCCTCCTAGTGCTTCTTTTTCTATGTTTCTTTAGATTATCCAGTTCATCGAGACCGCCTGTTTTAACCTTCTGACTTGCGATGGTAAAACGTCGATCTTCTGCTTGAATTGAAATCATTGTACCAAAGCGATTATGACGAGTATTGGCATTGCGCTTCAAATATCGAGATTGGTTAGATTCCCTTCTGAGCAATTCATTCAGTTCCTGTTGATTATGTTTTGTCGGATTATCGTCTGCGACTTTGAAAAGTCGAGAAGGTCCAATCCCTCGGATAAGGTAATAAATGATTTCAAGAATGTAGACGTCGACGTGCTCAAATTCAGATAAATTTGATGTCAATGTAACTAAGAGATCTAACATATTGGACTTTTGCAAAGCTATGATAGTCTCGTTTTTTGTTTGCTCTTCGTTAATCCGAGCTAAATTTCTTAAGAGAAGAAGAGTAATTCTAATGACTCCATTATCGCGCATACTTCGTGACTCTTTGCTTGTGCTCAGCGGTTTCAATAGTACAGCCAGAATTGATTTTAAAACAGAGCCATCCTTGTAATTTAATATACATGATTTATAATCATTTTGAGCTTGTTGTAAATTCTTTAGCACATCGACATTCTCTCTGTAGGTCTCCTGTTCGGTTTCCAAAGGCCATGTTAATGGAACAAGTAATTCCAAGGCCGCTAAAGCTATCCTCCAGTGTTTATAGTCCTCAATATTTCTATCCCAGCAAGCAAGAATGGGACATAAATCGTTAGCTACTACACGAAGTTTCGAAAGCAAAAATCGAACTTGCCAAACTTTGTACTTTTCGTCGATAATTTGAAGATATCGCTTTAAATCCTTCAAACAACCTAATGCATCTTCTCCTAGGACATAAGGCGAATCTGACTTGGAGTAATCAAAACCACCGATGGCTGAAACAATTCCTTGCAATGTCGCATCCAACTCCATAAGGCAACACCTATCCTTTCTGGGTATCAGACTGTTAAATGAATGTAATTAATAAAAAATTTTGTAATTTCATGGACAAGTTCACGACTCCAGGTAAATTGGTAGAAATACGAACTCGTTGATAAAGGTGTTGCACGGACTCAATTAACTACTTTTTTAAGCACCTCCGAAGTTCGAATTATTCCTAACGCACTATGCCAATTAGTTACAAATAAGTAAATACAAGTACCTAATAATAATTAATTTCAATACTTTATAAAGCAAATATAAGAATAAGAGCGAGAAATACAATGTTACTAAATTAGCTTAACCAAATATTATTATTTAAATAGTTTATAACTTGTGTAGCTCAAGTATAAGTGTCGGTTTGCACGCAATGGTCAAAAAACTAGTAGGATTCAATTATATATAAACAAGTAATAAGCATTGAAAATTAAGACATAACAAAAAAATTACCAAAAGCTGCACCAACCTATGTAGCATAAGCATAGGTTTTCAATTGAAGTAGCTTGCTGGATTAGCTTTTCCACTTGATTGGGAACATCCAAGCATTGCTGAGGTTTGAAATCTCGACCCGTAAGTTTATTATTGATCCTATTCAAAACCGTAACAGCACGTTGGTTTAGTACCTCAGGCTTTTGACGCTCCTCCAGCGTTATTCCCTCTTCATCCAAACGCTTGCGGTGTAAACCTTCTGGATTATCACCCAAAATAATGTTATGTGTGTCGATAAGTGGCTTTTCGTCCACTGTAGGGGAATAAACTGGAGCAAGTCTCCAATTAATCAAAGGATCATGAACGAAGGCTTCTAGAACTGCCATTACGGATTCTTTGTTGTCACGGAGTACACGCATAACATGCTCGCAAGTGATACGGAATGTTCCTTCTATACCACTAACTTCCATCGCATTCACCAGCATACGGGTAAGACGGAATGGAATTTTCTCGGGAAATTTTTCACGATGCATAGCAACTTCGAAACAGTCACCAAAGTCGATGTGAATAATATTTCCTGTATATCGATCCAACATTAAATTAGAAGGATGACGATCGCCTAAACCCAATATATAACCAACCATAGACATGACAGCAAGACTTCTAGAGTAATTTGTCCGTCTATTAAGCCATGCTTCGGAACTGCGACTTTTCAGCCATAAAACACGATACAAATCTTGGCCTGTAGTACTCATTAAAGCGTATTCAAACACTTCTACTTTTTGAAGCAACGAGAGCCGATCATAATCAGGAGCCATTTGTATTATAAGCCGATGTTCAATATTTAAAAGGATTTTCCTGCTTTCTCGGTAATCACGTATGAGCACATGTAATGTATCACTGTCTAAAACCCATCCTAACAGTCCTGAGTCGGGGGACAAAGGAATAACTGGATAACGCTGAATAGATAATAATCGTTTAAATGTTTCAGGATCTGCGGATAAGAGATTGTTACAGAGTCCAAAGAGCTGCATAACTCTTTCATCCTGTCGGATATCTTCATGTCCCTTCAAGAGATATTGATAATCTTTACCATCACTTCCTCTAATACTCAAACGTCTAGGGCGTTGCTTTGAAGTGATAACATTAAAAGTAGGATAGAATTTAACAATTCTTATTACAGGCTTCCCACTCACATATGTACCGGGTACTGCAAGGTCAAGATCGTGTACGTACAGAAGTTTAGGTGAGACATATTGTAAATCGAGAGTTGTCAACTGAGGAAGTTGTTTACGAATCTTCTTAAATACTTGGTAATATAGATCCCATGCTTGGTTCAAATCAGATATATCGCCAGTTTGTTCAAATCGGATACAACAATCTCTTGCCTCGATCAAATCACGCCCAAAAGCCTGTTGAAAAGATATTTCTCTCAATGTTTCAGGTCCTCTTTCTAACATTTCATGAAGTGGTCGTAATACGGCAAACATTCCTTCAATATTATGGTCACCAAAATATAAACGAGAAGCTTCTTCGAGTCCTTCATGCCATTGTTCGTGCCACAAAATAGCCGCTCTAATTAGCTCATGACTTACTAATCTAGCTTGCTCCACTAATCGAGCGCTATGAGTTCTGACTGAATCCATAATTGCAAGAGCTGCATTTTGTCTTGTCGAACTTTGTGATTTTGCAGCAACAGTCAAAGGATATACCAGTGCTTGAGGATGAGCACGACCTACATCTGAGAGCAGTTGATGCACAGACTTTCTGACATTTAATGAAGGAGCATGGATTCTAGCAATAAGCTGAGGAATAACTTCAAGCCAGATATCGATGTTCACTGTCGCTATGCCAAGATTTAAAGTGTTAATAACATTTGCGTTTTTACCATATTTAAACCAAAGACTCAACAGTCTTAATGTGTCCTGAATATTACCTTTACTCAAGGCAATCGATTTGAAAAAGCCCTTAATTGCAGGAATTATATACTGCTCATAAGCACCTAATGGTATATTATCCTCGGATTGTTCTAGGTGCTTAATTGCATCAAAATTTGCTAAAGCCCAAGAATGCCAAGCTTTATACCATTTAGAGTCAAACTGTGTAGCATACATATAAGACTGCAACACGCGAGTGAACAGACCTTCTGACCATTTAGGTTCGATCTCCTGCTGCCATTGACCTTGCTTGTGGTAACATCGTGCCAGCAAATGGAAATAATAATGAATTTCTTCCTGTGATTTTTGAGACCCAGTCATGGCCGATTGAGCGAATAATGCAGGATCAATGTTTATATCAGATATTAATTGAGCAGTAAACTCTTGCATATTAACCAGTGCACGTTTTTTATCGTCGACGGTCCATGAGAACTTAAGTTTCGCGTAAATGATTGATGGATGCGCGCTTTTAGGAAGGATGTTACCTTCAAGGTGATTTTCATCTTCAAGCAATAAATCTAAAGACTTTTTAGCTAATCCAATTCGTCCCGATTTACGACACAAATTAGAATATTTGATCCACATTTCCATATTTTCTTTGGGAGAAATGACTAGAGATCTTATTCGTAGCATTCGTTGCCAAACATCCACATTCCGTTGGCATCCTTTTAAACGACGAATCCAGGTTTTCTTTATTACTTCACGAACATGTGGTTTGTTCTCTGCTTTCTTGTAACTGATAATTTCTTCCAACTCAGATAGCATTTGTACACGTACCGCGACACTATAAGCTCGGTTGTAACTTTCTGCAACAAGAGCAGTGAGTTCTGTATCCAATAAGTCACGAGCTCTCGTAATATGTGCTGAAGCTTCCTCGAATTGCAGCCGGTGTAATGCAACAATAGCACTGAAAAAAGCTTTATCAGGGGATTCTGACTTCATGACCGAAATATACTCATCCATTTGCTCCCATTGACCCAATCCCCATGCAGCTGCTACAGAAAGAGGTGCTATATATCTTCTCATCTCATAACCACCATGAATCCAATTTTCTTGGGCCAGCTGAGATAATCTATCCCACTCACCCAAAGCATGTAAACAACGCAACTTGCCCATAGTAATCTCGAAGTTACCAGTACCTGAAGCTTCTCGTTTTTCGTAGGCAGCTAATGCGTCCTCCCATCTTTGGAGCTTCTCATACCATGTTTCTTTTAAATTCATTCTGTCGTTTTGCTGAGCATGTTTTAATGTACCTATAGCAGCATCAGGTTGTTGAAGCTGATTGTTAATAGAAATTAGGGCTTCGATAGTGTCAATAGAGGGCTTGGTGACTAGTTCTTCTTCAATAAATTCCAGCTCTTTGTAATGTAATGCTTTAGCAAAAGCATGACACTTAGCCGCATACGCACCTAGCGTACGAATATCAATCGGTAATGGTTTATCATCGTGTTCCATAAATTCAGCCAGGTTGAGCAAAATTTGAATGATTTCAGGTGATATATGAGGCGAAGTCAAAGCAATTTCTATAGATCGAACAAGTTCTTCCTGAAAGTGATCGTAAAGCTCTGACCAGCATGATACAAAACTAGCATTAAATAATTCGCGAGCCAAAGGTTGGTAAGCAGCAGCCAAAGCAGCGCAGGCCCGTAATGCATGAGAAGGTGACTCCCTTAAAAGTGCTACAGCGAGTCGCCTCATCCATTCCTGCCAGTCATCTTTAGTTGAACGTTGGGAAGCTTCCCAAGCGTTCCGCAGGATTTCTTGATTTACGGGTAGCTTTTTTGATGTAATATCAGCAGCAGAAGCAACCACATCTAGCTTGGGCTTATCGTATTTTTCATAGGGATTTAATTCATTTGGTAGAGGTTCCTCATGAAAGAATTTTGAAACTAATAAATCATAGGTCTCGTGTGTGATCCCACGTGAAACAAGAGATTTGTTAATCATAGGAATAAAAATAGCGAAATCTACATCGAGTTGATAAATAAGGGCACATAAGGTATTCAAGCTGACACGAACTAACGAGGGAGCACCACAAGATAATGTACGCATAATTGGGTGAATAATCCTAGATGCATAATCAGATATATTTATAACAGTTGATAGACGTCCAATAGTTATCATAACGTTTTCACGGACATCTAATGACACATCCTGTCGTTCATACAATCGCATGAGAGATCCCAACAGCATATGAAAGTAATCACCTAGAGTATCACCGAAAACTATAAATGCATGCAGAACCTTCTTCATGCTCGTGGAATCTGCTGATACATCTGAGTCAAATACTTGAAGCATCATAGCTAATAGAGGAGGAAGGTACGGTTTGAATTCACCTTGCATAGCACGTGCCAATGACTCTACCAGTGATAATATAGTAAACTGCAAATTTGAATTTGGGTTCCAAAAATCCGTAATCAATTTAAACAGGTCTGGTAAAAAAGTTCTTATATGTTGACGGACAATTAAAACCAATATACTCAATTGCTGGAAATAAAACTCGAGGATATTCGATGGAGAGGTTCTCATAACTGCAATAAATTCAGGAATAATTTGAGACAGAAATGGAGCACAACGTAAGCCCATAGTCTTAAAAATATACATCACAGCTTGAATGACTGCCGTGTGATGAATACTTAAGGATGGGTCTTTAAGAATACTCATCAAAGCGGTGATAACCACTGTTGGATAGTATTCCTCTGACGAGGGCCCAATACCTGACATTAACAAGGAAATATCGGACGGAATGTTTTTTTGCTCAGGTACAAGCTTTTCTGTTCCTTTTTCCAATACTTGATGTCTGTTGGGATCAAGTGCTCCCAAAGTACCGATAAGTTTTATCGTCTCCCGGCGAATCGAAATATCTTGTTCCGTTTTAATAATACCAACCAAAATATCCAGTAACGAAGGATATTCAAGATAAGGATCTATGACATAACCAGTACTAACTGACAGATTACCCAAAGTTCTCAAAGACGCTGCTCTCTTTACTGGAGAGCTTTGATCCTGAAGAGCATCAATGATTAAGGGCATCAAGTCCTTCTTGAATGTAAGTATAGTGTCACCGCTTATTTGGCAAATTTCTCCAAAAGAATTAACAATGTTCGCAGCCACGGAAGGACTAGAATCTTTAGCCTTTGGTACCAATATCTGTAAAATCGGACCAACATGTGATTCTATTAGTTTCGGAGCAGCCGATATTAAAAGGCAAATGAGTCGTGCATTTTCCTCTTTGGTTCTTATTACCTTTGAATAATCTAAGACAGTTAGTGTCTTAAGCATTAGTTTTCGAAGATACGGCATAACATAAGCCGGATTATAAGCATTTAGTCTTCCAAGGATCTTTAAGGATGCTTCCCTGATTGAAAAGACCTCATCATTTATAGCGATAAAGAGTAACCGGATCTTGTCAACTTGTGCTAGATGTCTATCAAAGCGAGAGTCAAGAGAAAGAAGGACTGTTAGTCTAATGTCAGGACTAGTGTCACATATTCCAACAGTTAATAGTTTTTCCAAAACCTCAGCAACCACTTGAATTGCATGATCGCTAGTTTGTGAATGGATTGGATCATGGACAAATAATTCACAGCAAGTTACCGCTGCTGCTTTTCGTATGGAAGCATCATCATTTTCAAGATAAGTCACTACATAATCTTTGACAAACTCATTCAAAATATATCCTGAAAAGTTAAAATCACCTAAAGTTTGAAGTGCCAAAACATAAACATCATTTGTATAGGGACCAACTTTTAATCCGCTTTCCTTAGCACTTTGCAATACACGTACGACGTGCTGATGGGGACATCCTGGAGGAATAAAAGGTCTTCCGCTAAGAATAATACTTAACATATCCAGTAGACGTTCCTGAATGACTGGAAGTAAAGGAGGGATATTATGGGCCAGATGAGAAAGAGCGTCATATGAAGCTTCTGAAAGACCGCTTGCAAAGATCAAATCAAACAGATCGTACGCATAACTTGAAAACGCTTGACCTAAAGCAATGGAAAGATAACTTATACACTGAAAAATGGCAGCATCGGAGCTATTTTTACTTCTGATATGTACGGTTAAGCTTTCTTTTATGGCGGCACATATAGGATCCAAATATGTAACGATACTATTTGTTATGGCAACCGCTATTTTGCCCAACGTCGAAAAAGCGAGCATTCGAGCACGTTCTTTCTTAAGCAAGTTTAATAGATGAAGCATGCATACATGTAGATAATTAGAGACAAATTCTTCCGGATTATAAGTAGAAATGGTAGCAATTAGTTCTGTAACAGTTTTTCGAATTAAAGAATCCCGATGATCTTTAAACTGTAGAATCGTATTGGAAACTTCTCGATATCTTTCGTGCATAAACATACCAGCCTTTAAGAACAGCTGACGATAAACAAGAAGGCTACCATGTATGTATTCATTAGATCCTTGAGCGACACCATTCTGCGCTTCAACAAGAATTCGAGTGTACCATTGCAAGCGTATCAGGGAATCCCTTTGGCGTACAATTTCCAACAGCTCACTAAGAGCATCTGAAGAAGCAGTACGAATTAAAACTTTGGGATCACGTAGACCATGCCATAGGAATTCGAATATAGAGTCGATATGGGCGTAAATGAGAGTAGACGTATTTTTTGCCAATTCCTTTAGTATCAAAACGGCTGCATATCTTCTATTTTCATTCCGTTCTCCTTGAAGCCATTCTAAAGCTCGTTTCACTTCAAAGTTTACAAATTCGGATGTTAGGGCACCTCCTGGTACAGCAAGACGTCCTAATGCTTTAGCAGCTAAGTCTGTAGCCTTTTGGTCGTTTCCGGGGAGAATAATTCTTAGATAATTAGCAAAGCGGGTGATTCGAGTAGTATCCTCCGCTTCGATGTCAATAAGTCTATTAATGGCAGTGACGCCAGCCAGTCGATCAACTGAATCATTACTGTGAACTAATTTATATACATATTTATTTACTTCATTGTTAAATTGAATTAAGGCTTCTCCTGACAACTCACGAGAGCAAGCCACAACATAATCAAAGAGTTCGTTGGCCGCTTTATTGCGAGTTTCTTCGGATCTGCTTTTCAATCCAGGAAATTCTAGCATTATATCTAATTTCAAAAAAGCTTCATTATATTGACTAGAATGCAGTTCCTGTTTCTTTGGAAAGGTGAGTTTGGTTAAGGAAGTTGTAAAATGTTACTGTAGCTATGGTAGTACAATTCCATATTACCATTAGTGTTAACAGTATCCTAGCGATAATATATAAGCGACGCTATTTCGTCTATTTTATTAGCCTCAATAAACTTTTTATTTAGCGAGTACTTGGAAGTTGGTCGTGAATCTTCCTTACTTCCAACTCATGGCTATTCACTAGCGAAAGGTGCGAATTTGACTCTACATAAATAAAGCTCTTTACAACGGGTCATAGTGTTTTTCTATCTTCGTTGTTAGAGAAAACCATAATTATTGTCATTTTAAAAGTTTTGATTGACTCTGCTCAAAGTGGTTGCTCTAATTAGGAAGGGTGAAGTAATACAGTTATTTTCTGGTGATAGAAACCAAGCCGGCCTTTGAAAATGGGTATATCTAAGCATGTTAAAAAACGCGTTGAGGGATTCATTAATTCATCTTGGGGAAAGGAGCATCAAAAACAGTATGATGTGGGAATGCTTGAAAATATTTATAGTGAACTACTGAACGAAAAAAATTCAATCGATTTACTAAGCTTTTTGGATGATTCAGCCTTTTTTGAAACTTGTCTATGGCCAGCGGTTACTAATGATATGCCACTTGTGCAAGTACAACTAATATGTTTGATGATTTTACATAGGACAAGTTCCAATCCATCAGTACTTAAGGATTTGGATTCCTCCAAATTTAAGACTCTTTTTGATCGAGTTATTATTTTCTCTTATCACGAGAATCTTCACAATAGTTTCTGCTTAGTTAGATTTATCACTCTCTGCATAGAATCCCTACATGTACCACATGTTAAAAAGCTAATTTATCCTCTTACGAATATTGCGATCCTTGATTGTTTGGAGTCACAAGAAAAACGGGATCATGTTCTTACCAAGGTAAAGGCATTTCGAAAAGCTTATGTATCTTATAAGCAAAAACAACCGGAAATTTTACAAGAAAATCCAAATCATGCTGCATATTCTGGCTGGCTTCATCAAATACTCTTGAAATGTGATTTATTGCTGCAAGATAGTGCGAATGAAACTAATCTGAGACCTTCTTTAACAGTACTTGGTCTCTGCTTGGCATTTCTTTCGGCGTTTCCTACTCGACGTTTTAGTCACTTGATCATAGAAGATGCATGCTTTGTCACGTTTTCTCGCACATCTTTGTTTTACCATACTTCTGCACTGTTTAAATTTTTAACGGATTCTCTTAGGCATTCTCTCAAATACCCTTATGACAATGCAAAAGGTACTGATTTTTCAGAAAAAGAAATCATACAAAGTGATGAACTATTATACCAATCGTTACAGACTACACTCTTTAGGTTTTATCAAGATCGCTTACCTGATTTTCTTTTCTTTCCTCATAGCTGGTTTCAGAAACGCGAAAATTTAGAAAAAATCGCTGGTTGTCTTACATTTGATGATTTTAAGGGTTTATGTCAAAAATGTCATCTGAGAACTAACTTTACTGAAACATATCCTATAAAGGTGTCTCATTCACTTTTAAAAGAAATATTTATCACAACTTTTGAAAAAATCCAACAGAATTCATTTTTAAAGTCATCAAATGAGATAATACATATCTCTCTCGATGACTTGAATTTTTGGGAACGAAAGGCTATTGAAATCCAAGACCTGAAAATTCCGTTTTATGACTTTCAAGGATATCAATTTCAGAATCTTTCGATCTCTTCCTTTCTTCAAAAAAATTTGGATGCATTGTACGGTGACCTACTGAAGGCAGTTAGCAATGAAATCTCTTCCGCTTGTAACAATAGTCTGTTTACAGGGAATGGGATCAAACGAACCTCTAATGCTTTTGTTCCAATCAAAAGATTTCGGATACAAAAAACGGCACCTCCACTAGTCGGTGAAATACATCCTCAGCATATTCATTGCAAAGTGGATATTGATACCGAAAAAAAGAAAGATCTTTTTGACAAAATTAGAAAAAACAAGTTTGTTTGCTTACTTTCAATTGCTAACCACAAAGAGCAACGGTCATTCCAAGGCCCCGGAAATTGCATAAATCTAGCATTTGGTCGTCCTTTTACGAGCCAAGCAGATGCAGAAGAAAATGAAATTAAGGATAACAATTCTAAGAATTTGGACATTTATATTGATCCTCTATTTTATTCAGACGTAGTTGGAAAAGAAGGAATATTTCCTGAGGCAATCAACTTCAATTATATGATGACCATTTCATCCTCAGTGAAAGATATATGGAGCGAAATTCTTGCAAATCGGATACTTTTAAAGAAAGTGGGAAATTTTCCGAAATGGCTGTTAGATTGTTTTCTTGGTTTTGGTGCTCCAAATCTTGTCACTTTCCCCAATGTTGGCAGCAACAATATTACCGTCAAGGACTTATTTTCCTCTAATGAGCAAGTGGAAAAATTATTTCCAAATGCAGATAGAAAGTTTAACAATTTGGCGGATCCAATGTCTATACACTATCAACGAGACAATAATATAATAGAGACGGAAAATGAGGATAATCCTCATATGTCATCTAAAAAAAGTATATCCTATAATGATGGACAGTGTCCTGCACTACTAAATTCTTTGCAGCC
Source organism: Schizosaccharomyces lindneri (assembly GCA_029532395.1). NCBI lineage: Eukaryota > Fungi > Ascomycota > Schizosaccharomycetes > Schizosaccharomycetales > Schizosaccharomycetaceae > Schizosaccharomyces > Schizosaccharomyces lindneri. The sequence continues at coordinate 108,133 of JARFMH010000015.1, read as the reverse complement.
TGGCTTAACGCTTATAAATGGTCCTTCTCAGACCGGAAAGCATACATTGGTCTGCAAAGTATTAGAGACTTTAAGCAGAAACTTTCAAAATGAAAGAACTCTTGTGATATGTAAAGAAACCGGTTCTTTAAATAGACTTTTCCGTTTGATGAAAGAAACTAATTGCTTTGATGAGGGACGCATAATATGTTTAGGTGGACAAAACGACGCAGATGACTATACCGTTTACGGAACCATTAAGTATTTGATTGTAAAACTCCCTTATCTATTAGCAGAAGTTGATCGCTTTGCTTCATCAATGAATGTGGTAGGTGCATACGGCAGTAACCCAGAAACTGCTTTATATTTTTTTGATGCTTTCGTGAATCCAGCATGGAATAAGTTTTCTGAATTAGCTTCTTTTCCCTCTTCTGACTTTCGAACTCTTTGGGAAGCTTTCCCGTTTAAAAATTTCTTTCAAGACCGCATAAATGAAGCTGGCGATAATACCTCACATATCCTGGAAACTACAACATTATTCTACCATGAAATCACCAAACTCTTTAAAATGATTCGTGAGATACAACCTTATACTTTCTTCAAGCGTTCAAAAGATTGCGAAGTTTATGCTCTCTGTCAACAAGCTAACATTGTCGGAACAACCTATGAGGAAATAGTGAACCGTCTTCCCATATTGATTGAAAAAGGATTCTCTTTTGCAAATTTGATTGTTTTGGATTCTGAAAACATTTCGGAACATACAGTGTCTAAACTGCTTACTTGTAATGAACACAAAACTGGTACGAAAAGGATAATTTGTTTTGAAAACGATAAAGCAGGCTTATGCTGTAACTCTGAATTCTTGAAACCCTTCGTTATTTCCTTTCCAGAAAAACTTCGACAATTTGGGGTTTTTTGCCATCAATTGAAAACGAGGTATAACACACGCAAGTCAATTGGCGAACTTACTGATTGGCAATATGGCACTGAAATTGATTATGCTGATACAACTGATACAAACGTTAGCTTGCGTGGAAATTCAGGATTTGTAAATGAATACCAGTTTATTGATGTTGGTCCTTTTAAAGGAGCGAAGGAAACCGAAGTAACTAAAGGAAGCAAGCAAAATCTTGGTGAGGCTGAATACGCAGTAGCCATTTATCAGTATATGAGAATGCTTGGTTATCCTGCTGATGAGATTGGAATCTGCACTCTGTATGATAGTCAGGTAGCTTTACTCCGCGAAATCTTGAACGTGCGCTGCTCTGGAAATTCCTTTTTTGGTTTGCCGTTATTTGTTAATAATGTAAAGAATTTGGAGCGACATGTTAAGTATATGATTTTTACAACAGTTTCTTCTGAGGGTGATCCAAGGCAATGGTCTTTAGAAGCTTTCACGAAAGCTATATCTCACACTCAGTACGGATTATATGTTCTTTGTTCTAAAGGATTGTTGGAGAAGGCTGTCCATCTGGGTCCTCTTCGCGAGAAAGCATTGGCTACATCAGGGAAATTGACTTTGACTACAGGAGAGATATATCCAAACTCACATAATATTGGAGATCCTGTTGAAAAATTTGAAATTGAAAATTTAATTCATCTCTCGAATTACGTGGTAGAAATGACTAAGAAAAAGCTTGAGATAATGAACTAATAGAATAAATAACGTTTCCTAGCTAAGTTCAATTGAAACTTAATAATTCCGTATTTTTGAATACTAGTACTATTTAAATATAATCAAATAACTTCTTTTTTTCTTTGTGCCTAAATGCCGAAGCCTTACGAACACCGTCTACCAAACTACAACCCGTATAGATTACCATTGAAGCCAGTGAAATTTGTCGGAGGTAGTCCATATGTTACTCTTGAAGTTGTAAGTACATGGCTCAAGATCTAGTAAAAAAGTGTTTGTCGGCGGTTTTGAAAGATGCTAAAGTCAACTCTTTAACTTCTTTCCATACTGCTGATTCAATTAAACATCCATTGAAGGAGCTGGCTAAGAAGAACGCTAAGAATCTTCCATTGAATAGTAAAATATTGACAGTGAAAGATAACTTATGTACAAACTACTGGCCCACAAGTTGCGGCTCTAGATATTTAAATGGTAATGCAATTCGATCGTCGGTTTTATGAATAACAGAGATATTAACATATTTCTTAAGATTACATCTCGCCCTTTGAAGCTACTCTAGTCAAAACCTTAAAAGAAAATGGAGGTATAATAATTGGAAAAACGAACATGGATGAGTTTGCAATGGGTACCAGTACAAATAATGCCTTATACGGACAAACAGTTTTTCCATTAAGTGAAGACAAAGACAAGTTATACCAAGTTGGTGGCAGTTCTGGTGGGTGTTCGGCCTCAGTTGCAGCAGACGTTTGTTATGCATCAATTGGAACGGATACGGGAGGATCAGTAAGACTACCAGCTGCTTATGTCGGTTGTATTGGTTTTAAACCTTCATACGGAAGAATTTCGCGTTATGGTGCTGTAGCATTTGCTAATAGTATGGATACAATGGGGATTATGGCAAAGGATTTTGAAGGCATAACAACGGTTTTCGATTTGTTGAATCATGCGGATCCAAAAGATGGAACCTGTTTAAGCAAGGAGATGCGAATGAAGATTGACAGAAATTGCCAAAAGCATAAAAATCATGAGGCACCTAGTGTCATTGGCGTTCCAACAGATTGGAACATTGCTGAAACAGATAAAGAGGTATTATCAAAATGGAACGAATTCATATCTTTGCTGAAATCTAAAGGTCATTTGATAAAAGAAGTTCGCCTTCCATACTCGCTTTACGGAGTGAGTATATATACTTCTTTGGCTTATGCTGAAGGTGCCTCCAATTTAGCGCGCTACAATAATGCCATTTTCGGCCCCGGTTCCAAAAATAAAAGACAGACATTCAGTCCTAGATCTGCAAATTTTGGAGAGGAGGTGAAAAAGCGATTATTACTTGGAGCTTATTCTCTCTCTTCTGGGTAAGTTTGTTTGTATCGTTAGTGAACTAGCTAACCTATGAATAGAAAAAAATTAGGGTTTCACAAGAAAGCTCAGTTATTAAGAAGAGCTGTCCAGAAGGAATTTAATGCTTGTTTTCGGATACCTTCTTTACATGCACTTGACCCTTCTGGGGATATCGATTTTATTGTAACACCCTCCTTCTTAAAACCCAGTATGCCGATTGGCACCAAGACATCTTCTGATTTTCTGTCAGACAGTATGTTGGTACCGGCAAATTTAGCAGGATTGCCTTCCATAAGCATTCCTTTTGGACAAGTACATAACGGCTTACCAATGGGAATACAACTTATTTCTCAATACGGAGATGATAACTCTTTGTTATCTTTCTCTCGTGCTTTTTGTTAGTTGATTTAAAGAATAATAGTCAAGGTACAGGAGAAGTCTATTTGTGTTAGATATCCAATAATTGTGATTTTCTCGAAAAATTATCATTGAATTAATGAAACCAATGCTTTTTTTTTTCAATAGATCATATCTGTATTGAAACTATAAATGAAACAAAGTCCTAAATAGAATTTTGTTTACTAGCGAAATGATGCTAAACTTCGTTAATATAATAACTATCACTAAAGTCTTTGGCATATGGCTTACTACTGTCTCCCATATAAGTACTGGAGGATTGTAGTCTTCAGTTTTCTAATTGTTAAGTAACCTTCTTCTTGGAAATTTACAGTAAACTGAAGGAATGAGTGTGAAGCAATGGGGAATTACTCCTCCCATCAGTACTGCACCAGCTACTGAGCAGGAAAACGCTTTAAATACCGCGTTAATTGACGAACTGAAACGTCAAAACCTTTTTGAATCGTCGGCTGAATCTGAAAGGCGTATTAAAGTATTAGATGACTTGCAACGGATTGCTACAGAATTTGTGAAGAAGGTGTCTTTGGCAAAGCACATGAATGAGAAGATGGCTAACGAAGCTGGTGGTAAAATTTTTACTTATGGTAGTTATCGCTTAGGTGTTTACGGACCTGGTTCGGATATTGATACCCTACTAGTTGTACCTAAGCATGTTTCACGAGAGAACTTCTTCCAGGATTTGGAACCTATGCTACGTGAACGAGAAGAAATTACTGAATTGGCTTCTGTCCCAGATGCATATGTCCCCATTATTAAGTTCAAGTACTTTGATATCAGTATTGACTTAATTTTTGCACGACTTTCGGTACCTAAAGTACCTAGGACTCTAGAGTTATCTGATAATAATTTATTAAAAGGTGTTGAAGAACGTTGTATTTTAAGTTTAAACGGTACGCGTGTCACTGATCAAATTTTGCAACTTGTGCCTAACCGCGCTGTTTTCAAGCATGCGCTACGAGCTGTTAAGTTTTGGGCCCAGCGCCGTGCCATTTATGCAAACGTGATTGGATTCCCTGGTGGTGTCGCATGGGCCATGATGGTTGCTAGAATTTGTCAATTGTACCCGAATGCTGTATCTTCTGTTATTGTTGCAAAGTTTTTCCGAATCCTACATCAATGGAATTGGCCTCAACCAATTTTATTAAAACCAATTGAAGATGGCCCTCTTCAAGTACGTATTTGGAATCCTAAACTATATCCCTCTGATAAAGCACATAGGATGCCTATAATTACACCTGCTTACCCTTCGATGTGTGCAACCCATAATATCACACCTTCAACTCAAGCTATCATCCTCAGTGAAATGGTTCGTGCTGGAGAAATTGCTGATCAAATTATGGTTGGATCTGTAGGTTGGTCTGCGTTATTCCAAAAGCATGATTTTTTCCATCGTTATAAGCATTATTTAATGATTACTGCAGCATCCAAAACTGCCGAAGGACAGTTAAAATGGTCTGGTTTGGTAGAATCAAAGCTTCGTCATCTTGTTACTAGATTGGAGTTGGTCGAAGCTATAGCTTTGGCTCATCCCTTCAATAAAGGATTTGATAAAATACACAACTGCAAATCAGAGGAAGAAGCCCACCAGTTAGCGAGTGGGATTTCTTTAGACGTTGCTTCGCAGACCGCTGATCTTGAAAGACTAGCTGCCGATGCTAATGGGCAAAACGAAAATGAGGATGAAAAGGAAGAGAAAAAGATTTATCCTGTTTACACTACTACTTTTTATATTGGTTTGGAACTAGAAAAGAAAAAGGGACAACCAATCAAAAAGTTAGATATATCGTGGCCTGCTCAAGAGTTCTACGAATTGTGTAAAAAATGGGATAGATATGATGAAACTCAAGTGAATGTTTTTATAAAAAATACAAGAAAGTACGTGCAATGCTAGATGATTAAAATTTACTAACGGTTTAGTGTTAATTTGCCCGATGAAGTGTTCGAACCGGGAGAAGAAAAACCAAAGTCCTCTAAAAAGAGATCTTACAATAATGACGCTGGTAATAATAATGAAGTGAGTACAGCTATGTCGTTCAAGAAAACAAACTAACCATGTAGACCATGAAACGTCAAAAGATTTCTACCGCATAAAAATAATAAAAAAAGGAATAGCCGCTGTTAGTATGCTTCTAGAATGCGGATGATATTTTCGGAATAATATATTTTAGTCGTTTTAGCTTTTTGTTTTAGTATACTTACTCTCTCTCTCTCGTAATAAGAAATGAAGATGAATTTAAGATAATAAGGCCGCAATATGCAATTGATACTTTTTAAAGTAATGAGATTAAATGAGTGAATTAATTTCAAAAATAACCATATTCTCGTGAGATCTTTGTATCGTTACATCAATTTTAGATTCTTCAAGTCTGAAATGGAAAAGCTTAAACCCAGCACGTAAAAGACAACACCGATAGAGCTGAACACAATCAATAAAACGATACCAACACTCACACCGAGATCCATCATGTCTTTCTTGTGTTGTTGACGAACTTCTTCGGAAACAGCAACTTTCGCAGATTCATCCTTGGTGTTGCCCTTCTTTTCTTGGAAAAGCTTCTCGGAGAATACCTTGTCGTAAAGTTCTCGGTAATGACGAGGAAAGATTGCTTCACAGGCTTGTTCAATATTTCCACACTGGATAGAAATTTTCATGAAATTGGGATCCTTAGGTGTATTTTTATAATGAATCTGGCGAGTGTAGCGCAAAAACATATCACAAACATTCTTGATGTTGACAGAATGAAGTACAATTTGAACTGCTTGACCTTTGCGGATCTTTACGTTAGTTTGGAACATTGCTGGATTCCTAAATACAGTTGATAGGGTAGCAATAGCCATAACTTGAGGAATAGCGACAAAATTAAAGACTTTCTGATTCTGTAAAGAAGCTACATACTTAAGAGCATCCGTTGCATGAGTTAGAGCATTAGCAGTCATTTCAGAAAGACAAGTAAGTGCTTTTTCGGAGTTTTCCGGTTGGCAGAATTCCCCAAAGTTTGTAACGTACTTTGACCAGATTTCTTTAGGCCAAAAGTGTCTGTTATCATCGAAATCTTCACGATAATCACGAATAATGTTTGTCTTTTGTAAGAATAAACCAAGAGAGTTAGAGATGGTCACAGCATTGGCAAAATCTGGATCTTCTAATTGAGACTCAGCAAACAATCGTGACAATCCAATGCCAACCAATCCTGCCACGTAATGACAGTAATGATCATAGTCCTGCACTGTGCTAACAGAAAAACCGTCATTCTTTCCGGATAAAGTCGCATAATGAGCCATTCCTTCGCCCATCTCTTTTGTAATTTCTTGGATAATGTTTCTGTAGCCTTTATCAAGCTTGAGAAATTCAGAAATAATAATATTAAACTTTACTAAGAGCTCCCTATCTTTCTCATTGGGACCAGACTCCTCAAAATTCCATCCTTCTTGTTCAATTTTTTCATGGAATGACCTTAAAATAGGGATCTTCTTCTCTAAAGACAAGGTCATATCATCTTCTATTGTATCCAATCCTCTAAGAACCAGGTAGAATAGCATCACAGCTTCTCTCAATTCATCCGGAAGTGCCTTAATGACTGCTGAAAAAGATCTAGATGTCTTGTCTAAAAGAATGTAGCATTGACGAATATCGTGAGGAAGCTCTTCGTCTTCAGCGAAAGTTGGTACATCGTGCCATAATTTATACTGGCATATACACCGAAATTCTTCCACACGATTTGATAGTTCAGAAAACATGTTCTCTTTAATAAAATCACTTAACCTAGTTTCCAGTTGGTTGTGGTTAATATAGAGTTGCTAACAATATAGGTATGTCCACCTTTCTTATTGTAATCCTCGGGTGCGTTGTTATGCACCGCACATATGTTTATCACAATATATGACTCACATATTATCTTATTAAATATAAATACTCGTTACAGTAATTTCAAGTCAATTGTTCGCTCTGTTTATTTAGCTGAAATTAGTCATAAATTCATTTCTAGATAATAAGAAAAATAGTAAACATGCAAATCATGAACTTCTTCCCGTTCACATTTGTTCCAGGTTTTCGATTACAGTAAATACAGAAATCAACCTACTTACATTTCACTCAAACATAAGAAACATATCAATGGTACTTATTCATACCAAATAGATGGAACATCATATACAAAGATGTAAGACTCCACAGTCTTAAATACACCGCAAAGGAACTTACAAGTGATGATGAACGAAGTTTTCACCCATCCCTCAGAGTAATCTTTTTAAAAACATAAATTAGAATAACTAATTTAATTTAAGAAAAACCGTATTCGGTTAAAATTGGCCTTTTTACTTGGCAAAAAACCAAAGTGCATTCCTTTATTGCAAAAAAAAAAAGCCATCAAAAGCAAGTGTTCTTTTCATCCATCATATCCTGAGTTATTTTGCCTTGTTAAACTATACCTTTTAACCGTCACCAATACACAGCACCAGCACAGACATTGAAGTTGTATTGATGAACGTTATTATCTGCCAATATAGCAAGTGGACCAGAAGCTTGGGACACTTCGCTCCCTCCGTTAAAGATTTGGAAGAGAGGAATGCCAGCAACAGCCGCATTGTTTTGTACGAAGCTGAAACTGTTTGCTGTAACACCAGCTTGCATATTAGCGCTACCCAATACAGTACCATTTATAGACACCTTAACAGTGAAGCTAGAACTTGAAAACGCAATCACATCAATTTCATCTCTAGAGTTCTCACTGTTTTGAGGTTTTCCAATTGGGTCTCCATTTGCTTTAGCATTCTTAGAATGAATGCGGTAAGTAAAGAAAAGCGTTGAGGGGCCGTGGAAGTTGGATGGAAGACCCGTTGTTCCTTGCTTGTACATTTGAATAAAATATGGCAGAGTTGAAGCCAATGGAACGTGTGTGAACGCATCAACCCAATCGTGAGCATTGGAACCATCTGCAGGGAATGCTGCATTGTTGTTTGTAGGACCAATGTAATGGCTTTCACCATAGTCATTCCAAGTAATGACTTGAAGGTAATCCGGTTGAAGTTGAATCATTTGCATCCATCTACTATACCACAAGCCCTCGGAGAAAAATACAAAGTTCTTTGAGGTAAAGTGGGTGAACATACAAGGACTTACACCTCCCATGTACTTCCTATTTGAGGATTTGGCATGCTGCAAATAGACTTGGTCTTCGGAATCAGACAGGGGTGTTCCAGTATAGTAAGGCCAACTGTTCCATTTGAGAAATCCGTCAGCAACAGGATGAGTTTCATAGATATTACTAGCGTTAAGAGCCCAAGAAGGCAAGAAAAAGATATTGATTCCAGCTGATGCTAAAGCATCTTTAACTTGCGTTTGCCAACCTTCGTTAGCATTAGCCTGTCCAAAAGTAATTGTTTCTCCAGCAAATGTTCCAACCAATACTTTACCATCAACAGTAGCTTGGTGGTTTCTATAGGCAAAAGTTTTGACATAATTTGTCACGACACTAGCGGGAACATTACCCATTGCTGCCATGTCCAAATTCAAATACAGTTTGAAATTTTTGTTTACCGCATCAGCAGCATTATATACTAGCTGAAGCTTCTCCATCATCCAACTGTCATTGCCAAAGTTCAAGGCGAACCCGTCAAACCCATAACCGACAGCGTTATTGATATCCCATTCAAAGTCAGCTTGTTGATAAGTGCTTGTCAAACCCATCATAAAGTGGGCTACAACAGCCTTTTCGGGAAGATCAGCCGTCTTCACTGTTACATCTTGAGAAGAAATAGATGGCTTATGCTTGAAAGGGTTTTTGAACTTTATGGATCTCAATTTTTGAGGTATCCTTTTTGCAAAACAAACGTCGTTACCCATGGATATTAACGGTTACTTGCTTTTTGATGGAATAAAAATAAAGGAATGACTTGGTAATAGGCGGCACAAAAAAAATGTCGGGTTACCCTACAATTTATAGTAATTTTAAATGTAAACAAAGACCAATATAGTAAACAAATAGATCTGCAAAAAAAGGGATATTCATTGTTCATTGAATAAAACAACTCCTGAAATACATCATTCAAACACTTCTTTATTCTTTTCTAAAAAACTAAACCTTCCAATAAGCAAAGCTTGAGGAACCGTCATATTTAGATGTAAAAGCACTGTTTATTTACGTTTGTTTATATTGACTTTGAAACTTCTGTTTGGTAGAAAATTGGGATAATATCAGAAGCTATACTGTGTAATTAGTTTCATATTGTAAATTTTATCCTTGCATGAACAAGTAGTATTTGTAAGGCTGGTCGCGTGAGATTTAACGGGAAGACTGAAACGAGTCCGATGAGCGATAAGGGTGAAACTTCTAACGTCTCAAAGAACCCATAATGAACACTATATGGAAAGGAATATAAGCATAGGACGAAAAGATCGAATGGAATAGAACAGAAATTGGGTCTTAATATCTCACATGAAATAAGGGATAATAGCTTTACGAGATTTGGGATAATTGGGAAATTCTTTAATATAACGTTGGTGCTTCTTTTGAGCCCACACCAACATTTGTGCAAATCCAACGGCCAAGAACAGCCACGCTAAGGTTGTGTTAGAAGTTAAAGTAGAAAATGTTCATTCACTTACAAGCCCAAGATTTAGTAATTAGAGCAAAAAATAACCACTCAAGGGATTCAAAGAAATAGTTGGGGCAGGAAACCCAGTTAAATCCAAATCCATAAGGTATGGCACGCTTGGAAGAACCTTCAGGTCGCAAATTTCGAAGCTCTAAATGAATCTTCAAATTCGATAATAAAGAAACCTATAAGCGTTAGCAAAGAAGAAATGCGTTTATTTTGCAATGAATAAAAAAGAAAACTTACGGTCCAACCAATAACATAAAAGGTAAAAAGCTTTGGACAAATGTAATCTTGTGAATGCCATGGACCGTAGATGAAAAAGGCTAGAAGTAAACCAGAAAGGACGTGGTAATGAAAACAATTCTTAAAAATATTTCGGAATGGCATAGTTGCAGAAGAAAAGCGATGAACGTATATGCTTTCGTATTCACGCTTCAAGAAATGCAACATAATCATAATAAAAGCAACTTTTTGATTCAACGATAAGATGAATTCTTGTCGATATATAATCTTTAAATTCAAAAGGAAAAGAGCATGAATAATTATGGGACCCAAGTATTCAATTACATATACTGTCCTCCAACCAATTTGGGGACCCAGATCTTTCACCCATATGGTCGTTCCAGTGCCGATTCCAAACTTTCGAAGTGTTTTTCCTGGAACAAGCACTGTACCATCGACTGTACTCAATCTCAACCGTTCAATGGGTAGTCGGGTCTTTTGAGAAATCTCTTCCTTCAGTTGGTCAATTGAACCATCTAAAGGAAACTCAAGATTTTTAGGTAAGGATTTTATTTTCCTTCCTCTAGAAGCTAAGCTGATACTCATTTCTTCTTAGACTTTTTGTATCGAGGTATGTGTTGTCGTTGGGTTTCTTTCACCTCATACATTCGTGAGACACATCCTACGCGGAAGTCTACTCAGCAGATGCCTCCCAAAAGTGGGTTAATCTCATCCGTATGGTTTATAATAGAATAATTTAGTTTTAAAAATTCATCATGTATGCTCAGATATTGTAGTAAAGGGAATTAAAAAGTCTGGTCTACTATAAAATCATTTGATCATAAACGGTTAATTTAATTTATTAAATATGTTCCACATAATAGGTAGATAATAACATAAACAACAACAAATTCTAATTCAGACACCATGCTATAACAGTTCAGCAGGTTTTATCGAAGACAACTAATACTCTATCGAAACAGCTCGAGAGATTCTTCACAATAACTGCAAGCACAGACTGAACGATAACAGATTCATAAACAGATATAAATTCACAAAATGTAAATTGCTTGTCTTCACAAAACAATGTCATTACTGAAAAAATATCGAATTCACTAGACAGAATAATTACTATCATCAAAAAAAATTGTCGTGCACACATAAAACAAAGCGAGACGAAAAACCAATAAAAAAATTAGACTCATAAGTAATAATTTATTCTTCCATTCCCTAAGAAAGCCTAAATCCAGGTCAATAATATAAGATACATGGCTTTATGACAAGAACTTGTAAGCTTTATTTGCTTTAACGCTTTTTTTTAGTTTTGGAGAGCTAACTTTTTACTCAGAGTCCACCTAGAGTTTCTAAAAGGACATTTCTGCCAGACTCTGTTAAAGAGGGATGGCCGTTCTCATTATCTGGAATAAAAAAGCGTGGTTTCCATTCAGTGTTCGATTCATGACGCATAGAAGAAGCTTGTCTTTGTTGCTCTTCAATTTCTTGTTTAGCCTTGGTAGCTTGAGGGTATCGCTTGCTAACAATGTTCTGAGTGACAGGATACCAAATCTTGCGAGATTCGAAAGGGAATTGTTTATTCAGAGGAGGACAGCGTTTATGGACCAAGTCCAGCTCATTTAAATCAACCAGCATTTTCGATTCCGAATCACCAGCATAATTGTAAAAAATACAGTTTCTCCAGTTTCCTTTGAGGGTAGCCAAAATGCAATCATTGGGAACTGATTTTATAGTATCATAACAATCATTTTCAGGGTCATAGCGAAAAACGACACCCTCAACTAGACTCTTTGGTTTTCCAAGCCAACGTTCTTCCACATAAGTCACAATAGCTTTGATGCGGGTTCTAGGACAGGTAATATATGTTGAATCTTGCATATTAATATGAAGATTACCTCGAAGGATTCCACCAACAGAAGCAGAAGGATGTGTGCATAGATATTCTTCATTATCTCTATGATTGAAACGTACATAGACACCTTTATTGAGGTGCCCAGAGGAAACTTTGAAAGAGGTTCCGGTAAACCCAACGGAGATTTGATCCTGACCGAAAATTTCTACACCTTTGGAAGGACATGCAACAATATAAGCACTAACGGCTGGGTGATGGGAAGTCTGCTCAGCCATGAATACTACAGGGTGCTTTTTAGAAGTACCGAATCCTGATTGCTCATCATTGTAGCGCATGGAATCGGAAGTAGGAATCGTGGATTCATAGTGTTCGTTTGCGCTCCCAGAGCTTGGAGGTTGTAAATTAGATAAGGAAGAAGTAAGGGAATCCTGATTTAAGTCGGGAGTAGAAGCAGAAGCGTTTTCTTCGGGGATGTCATACTTTGAGCTCTTCTTTGTCGACTTCTTTCCCATAAGGCTCTTGCTAGATTGTGATCGAGATGTGGAAGGACGGAAATATCCAGTTCCTATCGGGTACTTTGTTGATTCGGTGTATTCCGTCTTGTGCAATGGAAGGTGAGACGATTCAGGATCGATGGTATGATCTTCACGAACGACTGGCTCATCCACATCCCATTTGCAGCGAAAAAATTCGCCTAAAACTGAATTGTATGGCTTCACTACACGACCCCGTATAAATCTTAAATCCTTTGTGAACCACCAGCGCAAAACAGACAGCATGCGCTCAAGATCGTCGTCATTATCACCCATAGTTGCAAAGTAATCTGGTCTATCTACATAATTCCAATACTCCAAATTTCCTACCGGTTCCAAAAGTTGAGCTGGCAAGCTGAAGCGTAAGGATGCAATGTCTTTCACTCCGATACATTGTTTCAAAATCGACAAAACTAGCTTAAATTTTCCTTCCTCTTTCTGATACCCTTCCACCTGGCCCTCATCACCAACGAATTCTTCAGGTGCTACATTAGGATCCTGATTTTCCTTTACTTCAAGCTGGCTTTCTTTCGACATTTTCTTATTTATTTCCAAATCACAGCCAAATTCTAACGTCGCTTAAACCTCTTTACTTACAATGTCAATCAAGTGTTGTGGCTTTAAAAAAGATAAACCTGTAAAGGTAGTAGTCAGTAAGTGCACGATTTTTAGATGTAAAGCAAAAACAAAAGCTTAAGTCATACCCTGTCCCCGGTAAATCGAGTACCGTAATCATGCATCCCGTCGCGTTAAACCAAGTCACTGAACCACCTTGAATATTGTTCCTTAAATTTAGTAGAGAAAAATAACCAGCCAAGTAAAATTTGAATGAATGAATGAAGGGAAATATAACTAGAATCAAGGGACAAGAAGGTAATTGTACCTGCTTAAAACTAAAAAATATAAACAACCGTTGAAATACTACTCTCTTAGATGCTTAAGTATTATTTACATAGAATAATACCAAATTTCTGGGTCGGAATGATGCAAGACAAAATCAGAACATACGTTTTTTATAACAAGAGTTCTATCGCATGTTCATAGTGACTTTAACAAAAATTGTATTAATTCCGTTATTTTCTTTTTTATACAACACCAAGCTACATACTATACTGGCAGGACCAATCAACCGAACCTGAAAAAAAAAGAGCTTTCTTTAGATCTTTAACTCCTATTCCGTACAACAGAATACGGTATTTTCATAACTTCCTTAGGCTGAAGGAAGCTTAAGATCAGCAATGCTCCGAGAAAGAGTTTGCTCCAAATTTTGACTTTCGTATCCCAATGATTTTGTACGATCAATAATTTGTTGGAAAGCAGAATACTTGGGATGTTCAATAATGATAGATTCCTATAATTGTTAGTAATACTTGAACATAGTTTTTCTTTTCACTTACTCCATCCATCTTTGCCTTGAAACTGAATTGAGGTTCGGGTTCAGGCTCTTCAGCTTCTGTTGTAGTCTCGGTCTCTGGAATGATATCGCCAGTGCCAGCGGTTGAAGAAGCAGTATCTGATTCATCATTGTTAGTTTGGTTAGATGCAGCAGCGGCAGTTGAACCGGCGGCATTGTTTTGGTTTTCTACAAGTTGAATGAGTTGAGCACTGTCCATCTCCAACTTATTGGCCAACTCATCAACACTGATGACACTATGGATACGGCAATAAGCTTCAGCTAAGAGCTTACGAGCAGCTTCCATAAAGTGGTCACAGAGAGAAACTAAGAAGAAGTCGGTCTTCAAAACTTCTTCACACTCTCTCAAGCAGCGTTGTGTCTTCTCGAAATCAACTTCAGAGTATAAAGCAGAAACAAAGGAAGTGATAGGGTCACTATACTCATAGCTCTCTTGGTTGATTATGCGAATAAGATCACGCATACGGCGTTGATAAGATTGTCTGGGATTACGGGGCTTTTGATTGGCATTATTCTGGTTGGTAACAACAGCCACTGCCAAATATCTCAACAACCAAGGGCATGATGTTTGAATAGTATTCAGGTAGGGCGTATAAAAGAATAAATCACAAAGAGTATCACAGCCATTGGCATGGTTGAACAAGGGGAATAAAGACCAGTGTAATAACCAGGTACGGTCCTTCAATTGAACAGCTGCATCCTTGAAACTGCGAGAATCAACCATTTCACGAAGCTTGCCCAACTCTTCCATAGCACCATCCCAATCGACGGTCAAAATTTCTGAAGCAAATTTGCCCCAGGTGGCAGAAGCATTCAATTCGGCATCCTTGCTGAATGCACGGAAATGATACAACAAATCAGAAGCACCACCATAGTTACCACAGTTATATTGGAACTGGGCGAACTTGTACAAGACAGCAATTCTTTCTGGAGTAATGTTATAATGCTCTTGCAAATGTTGTAAGTTTTGGCCCTTGTCTTGACGGAGGGCTGCAATCAAATCAGGGTTTTCCAAAACACCTAAAATTCCCTGCACTTCCTCCTCTAACTCAGATAGTTCATCCAAAACACTTTTTCTCTTCTCAGCAAATTGATTTGCCAAAGCTTCATCTGTTTGACCACCATGGAGCTCCGTCCATAAATTAGCGACATAGTCTGTCATATTGGTATCCTTAAGCAAGTCATACTTGGCCTGTAACAATTCCTTAGGATTGTGTGTGTTTCTTAAAGACAAAAACTCCAACAAAGGAAAAATTAGATGGCGGTCAAGATGCTGCATAATTTTTTGCGACAAATCATATTTGGCCGCTATATACGGTTAGTTTTGCTTGTATAAAAATTAAATTTAATTTCTCTTACCAAGGGAGCTTGCGCTTTTAACTTCAGAACTCATTTTTACTACTTCTAGTAAAAACCAGTAGTGTGGTGGTGGAGGAAGGATAGAATGCCACCAACATTCTAGGGCTTCCCGGTAGTTTCGTCGAAGAACACAGTATTATGTCAAACTGAATTTTTAACTTATTAAGGTAATAAGTTAATTGTTTTTTAAATATAATATTTGTACGCCTCAAACTCTAGAACATGTTGACTGTCCCCATTCAAATGAAATAGCTAGCAGAGCTTTCATACGATCAACTTTAAATGAATGAATTTCCACGATATTAATACTACGGTTTGAATTTCTGACATGCAGTACTTTTAAATACAATCGCTTATAATAAATAATTAATCGACTTACAAAGAAATTTACTGAAGAAGCTTTATTTTTTTATTACAAGCAAAGTTTTCACACCGTAAGCATTTTTAAATCTCCCTACTGAAATCCAATAATATAACAAAAATTGAAAGAATAACTCAAGCTTATTCTTCCTTGTGACTCTTCTTTTTCTTCTTACTCTTCTTGGAGTCTTCGTCAGCATCATCTGAAGAGCGCTTCTTCTTAGACTTTTCTTTCTTTTCACCCTTCTCCTTCTTTTCTTTCTTATCCTTTTTGCTCTTCTTGTCCTTCTTGTCGGCATCATCCTTCACTTCTTCCTCATCAACGTCCTCTTCGTCAGCATCCAATTTAACATTGGAAAGAGCCTTCTCATAAGCTTCGGACATAGCGACGCTGTTTCTGGTAGGAGCAGCACCGGTATCGTAGAAGCCTAAACGCTCATCAACTTGACGACGCAAAACTTCACCAAATGCAGTGGAAGGAATATCACTGAAGTTGTCAATACGACTGGCGATGGAGCATTTGTTAGCAAGGAAGCGAGAAATACGACCCTTGTTCTTGCTGCCTGCCTTGCCGATGAAACTAGAGTGATAAATGATACCGTATTTGGGTGTGTTGCCACGAGTCTTCAAAGCACGGAAAAGAGCCTTTTCGGCACCGAGAATTTGAACGGTAGAGGCAGGACACTTGGAAAGGTTGGTAAGACTACCAGCGTGAGAAATTAATCTAGCACCAACCATTTCACCAATTAATTCAGCAAGGTTAGGAGCTACAACGCTCATCTTTTGAACCAGATAGTTGTGAAGTTGTCTGCGATATTCACTCAACTTAATGACACGTTCGGCAAATGCACTAATGTTTTCCAAATCAATGGCAGAGATGTCTTGACCCATGGAGACACGAGCAGAGCTGATGATACTTTGAGCAACATCCTTGTCGTCGTCGACAAGGGCAGCCAAGTCATGCAAAATTTCATCGTTCACAGAATTCTTATCACCAATGAATTTGGCAACGAGTGCATACTTATAGTTTTCACCAACAATCTTAGACAACTCAGGGAAATGCCAAGAATACCATTCCTTCATACGCATAGAGAATGTATTAATATCCTTGTCCAATTGATCAAGGATAGCAATTGCTTGGATAATCATGTTGTCGTTACGATTAACGTTGAACTTCACCTTGGCACGAGAGTAAGAGTGACCCAAACCCAACTGAGCTCTTTCAAAGTCACCAGCAGAAAGTTGCTTCAACATCTTGTCACCATGATAACGGATACCACGCAAAAGATCTTGAGCAAGGTCAGAAGTATCGCATTCGATACCTTCAAGTTCACCCTTAATGGATGAAGCCAAATTCTTGTCTTGAACTCCCAAAGAAATTTTCTTCTTCTTTGAGGCCTTGGGCAAATTTAATTCCAAAAAGCCCTTCAAGTACTCGTTCATAACGCCTTCGGAAACATCATTTGCATTTTCCAAAGCGTGTGCAGCATTCTTGAAAGGAACAAAGCTTCTCAATTGCACGACCTTTCCGAACTTCGAGAGGTCTTGAAGAGAGAGCTGGACTTCCTTAGTTTTACCAGCGATCTCTTCCGCTCCAACTACGTCAAAGAGGGAATAACCCGTTGCGGATTCATACAACAAGTAGTCGACCATTTTTTTCCACTTGTTTGCAACTAGATGCCGCAACTAGTCCTGATGTAGGTGCTATGGATAAAATTTGTGCGCCCTTGGTGTTAAAGGCATACTCACCGTTATTCCACCACCGTATAATAACTTACCGAGATTATTAGAATTGTACTTCGTAATATATTTTAACAATTATAAAATTCTCTCCTACCACCGCGTTACATTTCGTTCTTTCAAGAAAATGTAGCAACTCGTTATTCATCGACGCATTCAGGTAAAGAGCAAGCATCCTTTCCTACCACAAAACTCTCGAAGGGATATCAAAAAATCAATGTTATCGTTATTGAATCCTAAAGCAGAGTCCATTCAGCGCTCACAAGCGTTGCAGGTAAGAAATTTGGATTTTATCAGAGTAGCGCGTTTGCTAAGACAGAGCTAGGTCAATATTTCCGCTGCAGTTGGTCTTCAGGATGTATTGAGAAGCAACCTGGGTCCTACTGGTACCACTAAAATGTATGTATTCTTCTTTAGAAGTATTTTATTAACGAATTTTTAGGCTCGTTGATGGTGCTGGTGGAATTAAACTCACCAAGGATGGAAAAGTACTTCTTACAGAAATGGTAAGGAAATTGAGAAATGAATTGGAACCCTGTTGAGCCTTTTTGATTAATTATATCCTAAAGTACTTGACTAGGGTTTGATTTCCAAATGGAGCTTGTTTTCTAACACTAATTAGCAAATTCAAAATCCCACCGCTTCTTGCATTGCTAAAGCAGCTACTGCTCAAGATGAAGTTACCGGAGATGGCACAACATCTGTTTGTCTTCTTGTCGGTGAGCTTCTTAAACAATCTGAGTTGTATATTCGTGAAGGTCTTCATCCTTCTTTAATTAGCGATGGTTTTGACCTTGCCAAGATAGAGTCCTTGAAGTTTTTGGAAGACTTTAAGACTAAATTTGAAGTCGACCGTGAAGTTTTACTGAACGTTGCCAAGACATCATTGAATACAAAAATTTCTTCCAAGGTTGTGGAGTCTTTGGCGCCTGCGGTCGTAGATGCTGTATTAGCTATTCGGAAGGATAATGGACCGATTGACCTTCATATGGTCGAAATCATGAAAATGCAAAACCGTTCATCTTCTGATAGTAAAATTATAAAAGGCCTTCTTTTAGATCACGGAACCCGTCATCCTGATATGCCCAAACAAGTGAAAAATGCTTTTGTGTTAACTCTGAATGTTTCTTTGGAGTATGAGAAGAGTGAAATTAATTCTGGTTTCTTCTATAGTACCTCTGAACAGAGAGAACGTTTGGTTGAAAGCGAAAGAAACTTTGTCGATCAGAAACTTCGTAAAATTGTTGAACTTAAGAAGGAAGTTTGTGAAAGAGATCCCACTTCCAACTTTGTAGTTATCAATCAGAAAGGTATTGACCCTCTCTCTTTGGATGTTTTGGCAAAGAATGGTATTATGGCTTTACGACGTGCCAAGCGTCGTAATATGGAACGCTTACAGTTAATTTGCGGTGGTGTTGCTCAAAATAGTGTCGAAGATCTTACCCCTGAAGTCCTCGGTTGGGCTGGTTCTGTGTATGAGCAAACCATGGGTGAGGAAAAGTTTACTTTTGTTGAAGATGTTAAGGAACCTAAAAGTGTTACGATTCTTATTCACGGACCCAATGACTATACCATCAAGCAAATTCAAGATGCTACAAGAGACGGTCTTCGCGCCGTTAAAAACGCTATAGAAGATAATAGCTTGGTTGCGGGTGCTGGTGCATTTGAAATTGCCTGCGCTAGTCATCTCCGTAATAAATTTGCTCAGCAAGAAGTTAAAGGAAAAGCCAAAATGGGTGTGTATGCTTTTGCTGATGCCCTTTTAGTTATACCAAAAACTTTAGCTGCCAACTCGAGTTACGATATCCAAGATGCTATAGTAGCTTTACAAGAAGAAGCTACGGAAGGATATAAGGTTGGACTTGATATTCGAACCGGGTTACCATTTGATCCTGAAATAGAAGGAATCTACGATAACTATAGAGTCATTCGTCATATGTTGCATTCTGCTACAGTTATTGCCAGCAATTTAATCAGCGTGGACCAAATTCTTCGTGCTGGCCGAAGCAGTTTGAAGGAAGGACCCCCTGAGTAAAGAGGTAAAAGAAAATAGGTATTGACGTTGATTATTTTGAATGTTATTTTTAATAGCACATGGGCTTCATAAGATAAAGAAACGATAAGTAGAGTATGTGAATTGTTTAAACTATATTCTAGAGTAGTTAAATCCTATACAACCAATATAATCTAGCGATGCTTCCTATTAAGCAATAAATAAGAATAAAGTAAAATAAACAAACAGATAGTAAAAAACCCAAAATTAGTAAGATTATGTGTATGTATTACGTGCTGGGCTTTTGAATAAACAAACCATTATCTTCTCAAAAATACCTGTTCAAAAAGATGGTAAAGCTTATTTGCTTCGAATTTGACATTTTTTGTATCGAAAACAGAATCATCAGTATATCTCTTTTGACTCACCTGTTCCAAAGCGACTTGCAATTCTTTTATAGGTCGTGGATGACTGCCTTCGTATATGGAAATTTGGAAGTTCCCGTCCTGCAGCCGAGCAAACGTAAAATAGACATTGGCTGGATCTGCATTTGTAAATGAAAAATCCAATAGTATGGATTCCTTTTTCATTTGGAGCGCTGAAAATCGAACGACCTCACTGGTCTTGTTGTGCTTCGGCTTGATTCCAATTACGCCAACACCGCGAGCTAGCCTTTTGGATTCACCATTTGTTCCAGATATTTGATTTCTGGCATTGGCTAAATAGCTGGCATAGATCTCTAATTGGGTTCTTAAATATTCGTTGTGATCGCATATAGCTTTATGGACGTCTTTAAGAGCATCTCTTTCAACCTGTATTCTTCGAATAATCTTATCGAAACTGAGATACTCCCTTTCAACCTCGGAAGCTAAAGGCTCATAATTATTCTCCTTGAAAACAAGATTTAAATCAGTTAATCGTTCCAAAAGTTGAATAGCTTTCAAACCTTTTCTTATCAAAGAACTGTTTCTGAAATTAGATACCGCATCAGCTATTTTTCGAAGCTGCAAGGGCAACTTTGTTACGGGGTGACCATTAGGGAAAAGCCGAAGCAATTGCAGAAATAATGTTTTAGCGTCATCAAACAAGATATCTTCACGTGTGACTTTCAACTTCCTCGATAAATCTGGGATTGAAGACTCCCATCTATTATATAACTGGATGGATACCAACCAATTGTCAAACTGAGGGACTGGTTCACGAGCTTCACCAAGTTCGTCCATTAAGGTATGAATGTGTGAATTCGGATCGGGTATGTATGGCAAATTCTCCAATATGATTTTATGAGTCAAGTAAATTTCGTTAACCGTTATTTCAAGATTTAGATTCTTTTTGGACAAGGCCACGTACTGATCCAACTCAAGGGCGTCGTAGAAATCATCGACATCGCCTAGTTTATGGAGAAAATCAAGCACCTTGCTCTCATATGATCTCAAAAAGGGCTCAAACATCGGTGACTGACTTTTGGAAGAACTTGTACCATTAGCTACACTTTGAATAATCTTTGCAATAGCAGCCAGAGTTTTTCGAACATTATCTGACGGATTAGTTTCCAGTAGCATGGAGGTCTGGGGCGAAATGATAGCCGGATTTATGAAACGCAGAAAAAAGAAGCCACCAATTAAGGAGCAAATAGTACTATCTGGTACCTTGGGGAAAAAGCGATTGATTAAAGATCGAATCAATTTACAGATCCAACGGATACCGTAGGGGACCGAGTCCAAGCTTCTTAATATAGATTCGAGAAACCTTTGAGTAATATGTTTTAACTCGGAGGAACGTTCAGCAATAGTTTCTTTAATTATGGGTATACTGGCGATCTCCTCGGTAGTTAATCCAGTAACATCATCGATAGGTAAGGTTGCATTATCGACAAGTTGTTGATAAACTTGAAGAGGATTAATTTGTAAAGACTTTGAATCATCAGCGGCAACCTCATTTATGATTTGGTATAAAATACTTCGAAGATACGCCTGACCAGGGCCTCGGCGTGTGTACGTTGTCATCATTCGAGAGACAGGAGTATTTGCACGGAGTAAAGACGTGACATCTGAAGTAGCTTCAAATTCACTAGTAAGAACCATTTGAAACAAGGAAAGGAGAAGATGTTCTTCTCTGCTTTCATATTGATTTCCGTAAATATTAAACATGACTATCTGCAAAAGAGCATCCATGTTGGATAGCTTGACACGACGAACCAAACTAGCAACGTACGAAGGCTCCGACTGAAGAAGAAAGAAGAGGGCTCCGTATAGTTGAATCTTTTGATCGTCGGGAAAGTCACCTCTCACTTCATTGTATGAACCGCTCAGGCGTTTTGCAAACTCATTTTGTTCTTCTTGGGCCATGCGGTTCTGGATCAATAAGGCGATTCTAGAGTCCAAAAAGCGAACATCTTTTTCAAGAACGAAGTTTCGCTTGGACTGGATAGAGATTTTCTGCTTGAGTTCTTGTAGCTCGCGATCAAGCCTGTAAAAATCATCTTCAAATTCTGTTCCACTATCTAAATCAATGGTGTAGAGGGTAGACGTGCTCTGACGATGTCGCAAAACCGAAAGACGGTTTTTTAAAGTGCCGGAGCGCTCAAGCTCCGAGTTCATTGAAAAGGAAATATAACAAAATGAAAAGAAATGACAATCTAAATTAATGTTTTAGCAATCGATTAAAGTATCGGGTTTCTCTTAAATACACCAAATAACGTTGATATTAATAATATAAAGAAGGAAATGAATGTAGAATAAACGAAAGACAAACTGAAAAGAATGTGATCCCGAACAGAAATAGTAAGTAACGAATGCTAAAGAACGTACGAAGAGACAAAAACCGGTGTAGATATGGATTCAAAGAAAGAGAAAGAATGTCAGCCAAAAAAAAATTAAAAGAGGAAAAAAAATCAAGAGAAGAAAGGTTATAAGATCAAATGAAATCAAGGAATAAATGTCTTTCAAGGTATTGAAAGAAAAAACAGAAAAAAAGCAAAGGTAGTAAGAACAAAGGGAGAAAAAAAGAAAAAAAAGAAATAAGAAAAATAGGATTTCTACTTCCTTTAGTAGTATGGAAACGGATACAAAGTATCCCGTTTCAGCCGTTGCTAAAGAACGAAGTAAATGGCTAAAGTTGAAAGTGTCATCGGTAGACGATACCATGCATGGCTTCAAATTCCAAAGGAAACATGAGAGAACAATAGGTAATGAAATTGCCGAAAGAAATAATAAATAAAAAAATTGAAAATTATCAAAGAAAGGGGAGAAATCAAGAAGTCTTTATTTTTTATTTGGAGACTCTTTTCGTCTTTTGTTTTTTGTTTTGATTTTGTAACTTTTTAAATTGATACGTCGATAAAAATTTTAAGCAAAAAGATTGTAAAACCAATAAATAAATAAATAAATAACATAAAAGGAAAGCGTATCTGAACATAAAAGTAAAAATGTCCACCACTTTGACTATGATACATACAAGTGTGTTTTCAAGTCAAGTCTTAACAGGCTCTTGAATTGCTACATTTGAGATGAGCAACTATTCATTTGCAACTTTGAAACGATACAAAGTTTTAGTTATAATATTCAAGTCGTGTGTCTACAATCGTTATTTTTTATTTTTTTTTAGATGTCCATTTTTTTGTTTGTTTATTTGTTTACGGTTTGCTGTCGGTAAATGTTGCATAACACCGTTACTTGAAAATTTCAATGGTCTCGTTACTTTCTAGGAACACGTACGAGTGACATTGTCACTGCACCAAACAACAAAGAGTAGGTATCATTTCTGGGTTTGTTTGGGTAAAAAAAAAAAAAAAAGAAAAAGGAAAAAAGTTATTTATGGTTATGAACAAATGTCTAGATGTTTCAATGTATATTCCAAAGAAAACAAAAATTCTTTCGCGTAGAAATCAACTATCTTTAATAGAGAAGCACAATGAATCGGTCATTGTTGTTTCCTGAATATCATATGTTGTACACAGTAAATAATAGCTTGACAAAAATTTCCATAAGCATTTCTGTATATAAGATATTGTAACAAAAACACTCATCTACCAAAAATTTGTAGAAATCAATTACGCACGTCTCTTCAAAAGGAAACCAAAACACATCCAAAAAGATTTTTTCTGTCAAAAAAAAAAGTTCATGTCAATCGCACCATTATAGGATCAAAGGGAAGAATACCAACTATTCTTCACATTATTCAAAAAATATATTAAATTAAAATAAAGTAAAAAAAAGGACTTTCGTAGACAACACATCATTTTTTGTTTACTCTATTTTTCAGTTGAATATGATCTTCACCTTTTTTGACTCTACGTAAATCCTGAATGTTTACCATCGAAAATCATCAGCAAAAACCAATAAAAAATAAATGAAATTTATATAATACAATATTCTATGTAAATTTAAAATATAAGTTGTGTACTCTAATATGCGATTCTTCTTATTGTATCACTAAGCATCTCCGTCACTGCATGGTACGACGCTATCCAAGAACCATATTCTTACTGGTCTTGACAAACGCACGATACCGTACGTTTTGAGCTTTTTTTTTTGTTTATACCTACTTACAAGTGTACAATATACAGAATGCCTTTGTCACCTCAATCAGCAGAGTCTTTACCAAGCTCAGGGCGTCAATCATTTGGCGTCAATTCTGTTTCTGAATTTTTGGCTCAGTTCCCTGTTCCTCAAGGCCTCCCATCAAAATCATGGCAAGATTTACCAGTTACCTTTCTCCATGATAATGAAATCGCTTTGATTGACCCAGAAATGTCCATGGAAGAAGCAAGTTCAATTCTCATTGATCGTGAACTCAGTGCACTTCCTATTCTTGCCGCCAAGGGAAGTAACGAAATTGTTACTACATTTGACTATGCCGATTTAAATGCTTTTTTGTTGATGGTTGTGGGTTTTGATGATTTCAATGATGACAGATTTAAAGAACTTGCTGAGAAGGTTCGTGCTGGAAACGTGGTTACCGCATACGAAGTTTCTCTCCTTGGAAAAAATAAAGATGTATTTATGACTATTCCACCCACAACTACTCTTGGAGAATTGGCAAAGACGTTAGCTAGCGGTATTCGTCGTGTCGCTGTCACAAATGAATCTGGCGAGTTAAGTTTCATGGCATCTCAAAGATCAATTATACGTTTCCTTTGGAACAATATCCGTGCATTTCCGGACTTAGAGCCTCTTATGGCTAGAACGGTAAGTCTTTTTCACTAACTTTTACGAACCATCCATTGACTAACTTTTCTTCAGATTCATTCCTTGGATATCGGTAGTTGTGATATAACTTGCATTTCGGGGGATGAAAAAGTTGCCCTTGCATTACGCCAAATGAGTATGTATTTTTTTACTTTTTGTTCTTTTCTTTCGCACGTTTTACTTACACTATATTAGACCAAACTGGTATCGGTTCCCTTGCTGTTGTAGATTCTCAATTTCGCTTACTAGGAAATATTTCTTTAGTCGACGTCAAATACGTTACACGGTCTTCGTCTGTCTACCTCCTGAATAAATCTTGTGCCCATTTCTTGAGTGTTATTAAAAGTGAACAAGGCATTCGTGCTGGTAAAGACAGTGCTCCTGCCTTTAATATTTACGAATCATCTACGTTTGCCTTTACATTGGCTAAACTAGTCGCTACACAATGCCATCGTTTGTGGCTTGTTCAGTCGCCTTCATGTCCTCCTTCTCCTAAAAACAATTCTCATTTCACTAGCTCTAGTGGAGGTGTGAAGGTCAACCAGCTACTTGGTGTTGTTAGTTTAACGGACATCATTTCCGTGTTGTATGCACAAATGAAAGGTACCTTGATTCCTCCTCCAGCTTCTTCTCATCGACATGGACGTCGTGGCAGTACCAGCAGTCATCGAAGCCATAGCAAGGCAAGTGGTGATATCAGTATGCGTCGGTGAATTGCATGAATATTTTGTCTAACTTATTTCCTCTTCCAAATGGAGGGCTTCGTTTCTGGTCTTACCTTTTATTGTTTCCCAATGTGATTCATGTTTCCATATTTATGATGGTTTTGATCTGATACTAATAACCTTTGCTGGGTAAAGTGAACGTTTGTATCTTTGGCTTTCTAAGTCGGTGCTTTATCCTTTTGAAAATTATACAACTAATGTTTTTGATGTTGATTATTGGATTTTCTATATATAATTACTACTAATGGATTGTTTCCTGTGGTTAAATTTTTTAGACCGAAGAGAAAATTTATCCGATATCAATTTCTTCTAGGCCACTAGTTTGGTTTTTTTTTGTTGTCAAATATTGGTAGGTCTTAGAAAGTAACGTCAGTATATTTACGTGTATGACTTTAGTCGAAGAAATGATCAAAAAAAAAAAGATATCAAAAGTTAGACTCGATCTACAACGCTACTTAAATAGTAATTGAAACTGATAATAGTAATTATACAATTAGAACCATACTTTAATGTTGATAAGATATCTAATAAACGTATTTTCGTAAATAGCATGACTAATAAATACGGACAAGGGTAAGCATTTTGACTTTGTACAACAATGCACGTAAAAGGTTTGTTAAACAGGCTCATCCGCTAAATAGCTTTCCAAAGGAAAACTGACTGATTTTGAAACTTTGAAGACGAATTCCCTTGATACATTGACTTTAAACCTTGGACTGTCCAAAGAACGTAATGAGCCCTTATGAGCTGGCAGTAACATTTTCAATGAAGTCAAACTAGTGATTTGATTAAATACATCTGCAGACAAAACGTGTCTTCCATTCGGGCATATAGCATAATAGATAGCAAAAAGACGCTCAAGCTCAAATGCCTTAGGTCCCAAGGTAAGTTGTGATAATTTTGCTGTGGATTTCGTCCTGTTGGTCCCGTTCTTTGCACCTTTTGCTGTTTCTAGTTTTTGATTCTCTGTATTTTTCCGCTTCCTTCCACGCCGTTTAGAACCTTTAGTATGAGAAAAAAACTGAGCATCTAAACGACTTGGATTATATGATGCAAGAAAAGCAGATATTAAGAGGTATTTAGTTAAGAGAGGTAGATCCACAGATTTGGCATCATGCATGTATTTAATCTTTGTGGGTTCAATAATGTGCAGACGACGACTAATCGTTAGATCAGAAGTTAAAGCATGCTTTGCTAATTTATGAAGCTGGGCATAATCGGCGGGATGGACATTTCCCTTGACAATAGGCTGTACAAATTGAGGCCAGTGAAGATCCACCACATCTCGAAAAGCTCGATAATTATTAAGGCAATGAGAGCCAAAAACATTCCATAGAAAACCACAATACTGCATCCAAACACTTAACTCTATTTCATCTTCGAACGTTTCTTCACCTGTCTCATCAATAAAATCCAAAATAGGAGGCGTATTTTCACAAATTTCTAATATCTCATCTTTCATATATTGCGGAAAAAAAACTATAGGTACAGCAAGTGTACCCATGTATTGTGCAGGATGCGTTGAAAGAGTCAAAACCACCGACAAATTAGCAAGATTTGTATTAAGTGCTAAATCAGCAAACATAGAAAAAAGAATCGGTGATATCTCTGAAAACTGATCAATCTGGTCTAAAACCTGGGTTATGGTTAATATTCTGGCTCACGATAATTCATTCGTCTTACAAGGTAAACATGATTTTTCTTTTTTAAAATATTTTGTTGCAAAAGATGTATGAACCCACTAACTTGGGTTCCTTTTTTGTATGCAAGGTCCTGATCAACGCCCGCGTGTGTAAGGATTCTATACAGCAATAAGGGCGTAGTAAAACATGTTCTTAAATTGATCCAAATAACATCTTTATTAGATAAGTTTAAGGCTTGACTCAAGAGATACGATTTTCCAGTGCTTGAGACTCCGTAAAGTATTAAAGAAGGGACGTTACAATCATCATTGAACAACAATGAAACAAGCTTTTCTATTTGTTCGTCTCTACAAAATACACATTCTTTAAGTTTATTCTGAAGTTCGTCTGTCTTCATTCGTTCGACGAAGTGTAACGTACAAAGAGGTATTTCGAGAAAATAGAGAACATGAAGTGGTAACCTCAATCAAACTGTTTGATTATTTAAAACATCACCACGAATGAATTAGAAAAAAAAAATTTGTTTATTATTATATACAAATAATTTTAGTAGTGTATCAATTTAGCAAAATAAAAAAATTTGACTTAGCTACACTTATTACAAACAACGATGCAAAATCACTGTACGAATCGTCAATCAACTGTAATTTATTGAATATGACAGTCATTTCAAAATAAACCAAAAGGAGTTTGTATGTCAAACCGAAGTAGCCTGCTGACTAGAGCTTAAGACCGAAGATGCAACCCACAAAGAAGACCATCCGGTAATGAAGGTTAATCTTATTTCAAATTTCCATAAAATATCCTTCCTGAACATCAAAAAATCCATGTTTTTGTGCAGTAAATAGTTTCCACTGACATTTCATACTTATAACAAAACAATACGTACGGATCTTCGACGTCAGCGCGTACGAATCAGTGAAATACTGTCTCAAAATTTTCAGAAATCATGCCGAAATACTATTCTTAACACTGTGAAGAAACATATGATAAGTTACCACCTTCATTGCTTTCAGTAAATCAACCGAAACAGTTGTCTATCAACTATTTTTCTCAAGAGACATAATTTTCCAACCTATAGTTATTTTCATTGAAATAAACATTAAAGAAGCGTCCTACAAAAGGAATAGGTTCAACCCAACGCACTGCACATTTAAGCCATTGTCTATACGAATTAGTTCTTTCTGTGAAAATAAAAATAAAACATACCTTGTAAATTCATCAAAAAATCTTCCATGAGTGAGTGACCATAACAAATAGTCCCTAAATGCTGATTGATTGGATAGTGTTTCGACTCGCATTGGTAAAGACTTACTCAATTTATTACGATCTCTTGAATTGAGATAAATTGAAGCAATTTCCATTAGTAGCGTCAAAATCCATGGGAACCATGGTCTTTTACTAGAAGGGTTACCGCTGAGCCGGCTCCGTTTCCAATGCCATGTTAAAAGCATGTATAAGAATGGACGAAAAACTCTTAGAAGATTGGATACGATACGTAATAGTCCAAGAGGATGAAAGGACGAGGTTTGTAAAAGAAGGTTGTGTAGTTTTGGGGTACTTTGATTTAGCTGTTGAAAGCTTGAAGGGACAGAGTGCAATCTGGGCACTCTCTTTCCAGTCTTCTTCAGAGTAATGTAATTGTTTGGATCTTTATATGTTGCATATATGTTGATGAAATCTTTCGCATTAAAATCTCTTGTCAAGAGAGGATTTTTGAAAGGCAAGTATCCGCCTGTTTGGTACATCAAGTGTAAACGAAGTAATAGCCTAAAATGTTAATGAAGAGTACAGGAAATAATGGCTTACTTTAATGATTCGACACTCAGAACTGTATCATACTGATAGGACGGGTAAAGCTTGGCGGTCAGAATTTCTGCTGGGAGAGACAAATTATCAATTAAGAATAATAATTGAGCACTTGTTTGGAAAAATGAGCTTTTGTTGTTAAAATGTTCTATGAATAATGTCCTTTCACTCTTTAGTAGCGTCTGTTCATGTTCGGGCAATTCTGAGATTTTTCGATACAAAAGATTCGTGTGGAACTGTTGCAGTAATAACAAAACAGAAGAGACTTGAAGTGTTAGCTGAAATAGATTATAAACTCATCATACTGGTTTGAGAACTTAGTTCATTGGTGCGAAACTCGGCTGGAAGAAAATATGCCAAGTATTTTAGTATCTTCTCGATTTTGGAAACACGAGTAAAGGAGCGTTCATCTGCCAGAATATGCTTCTCGTAAACACTTAAGACATTCATAATATACTGGTGAAACCCCAACGTCTTTTGTCTATGTATAACCAATTCTAAATATTAGACTCTTCAATTATGACGGAAGAAAACCTCAACTTATCAGACGACTCAAATAGGAGCTTAATATTGTGCTTCTCCTTTCGGTGTACTGAGTTTATAGTACTGCCCAAGGTATACTATCCGTTGTAGGCGTAGTTGTATAACTTTTATAATTTTGAGGACTATTGATTTACTAAAGATAGTTTGAATGTAAGAGCTGTTCCAGGAGCTCAAAGGCTCAAGGTCATTCAATGAAAAAAGGCGTACTTGTATATGAGTGTGTATACTCAAAAAAAAAAAAAAAAAAATAACGATAATAATAATAATAATGATAAAAATAGTTGATGAAGAACCTTTGTTTATTATTTAAAAAATAAATTAATTCTAATTTAAAAATATACAATCATCTAAAAATTGCAAGTCGTGTTTTGTAGTTAGCAACAAAATATGAATAGCTTTTCATACAGAAGGCAATATTTTCTGAATGCATTGACGCGCTATCAAGTTCATTAAATTAATAAATAAAAAAATAGAAAGTATTTTATATTTCTCAACGGATCTTTCGCTTTGTAACCATTACTTGAGGACATGGAGCACATATTTGTTGATATGTGCGCTGAAGCATATGTGGCTCTGTATGTTATCAAATCATTTCTTTAAAAAAAATTGTTACATATGAATATCTTTTCTTAGAAAACCAGGAGTCCATGTACAGTATTTGGACTCAATTAGTTTGCATTTCACTGATTATTTTGTTTACCCTTCGTTACTTACGAGGGTACCTGAGTTATTCTCAGCAAAGGACCAGCATTTATAAATATAATACTAAAAAAAATGACCAAACGACAATATTATCATAAGCCATTTTAAAGTAACAATAGGAAAATGAAGAACAACATTTCAAAGCATGAATACGATAGAGCTACATAAGTGATAATTGAAAAGAAGTAATTATTAATCAATAGTTTTGATTTGTTTCAGAATCAAATGAAAATTCTTGTTTTACAATTTATATTTCAATATCATATTATTCATATAACACATTATAAGACAGGTTCCTATAGTTTGTAAACGTCTCCTTCAACCTCGGTATGTGCCAAAGAAGAGCACAGTGTTCTTGTTAGTGCTCATCTATTCCCTCAACCAACTACACAATGTCTCAAGCTCGTGGATTCGACAGGACGATCACGGTTTTTTCTCCTGAAGGACGTCTCTTTCAAGTAGAGTATGCTTTCAAAGCTTTCAATTTGGTAGGAATTACCTCTGTCGGTGTAACAGGTCAAAACACTGGATGTGTAATTTCTCAAAAAAAGATTCCCGACAAGTTAATTGATGCTTCCACGGTCAACTATGTTTTCCCTATTACTAAAGGAATTGGCTGTGTAATGACAGGCTCTATTGCCGATGCCCGTGCTCAAGTTTCTAGAGCTCGTAGTGAAGCGGCCGAATTTGAATACAAAAATGGTTATCCTATGCCTTGTGACGTTTTAGCCAAGCGTATGGCAAACATTGCACAAGTTTCTACCCAACGTGCATCCATGAGACCTCTTGGAGTTGCTATGACCCTTGTTTCTGTTGACGATGAACTTGGACCTTCCCTCTACAAATTGGATCCGGCCGGCTTTTATATTGGCTATAAAGCCACAAGTGCTGGTACTAAGCAAACAGAAACCATGAATTGGTTAGAAAAGCGATACAAAAAAAATGGTGCTCCACCAAATTTGGCTGAAACTGTCGAAACCGGTATTCAATCTTTAATGAGTAGTTTGAGTACGGATTTCAAGGCTACCGAATTACAAATTGGTGTAGTAGAGGAAAACAAACCTTTTAGATTGTTATCTGTCGATGAAATCGATGCACATTTGCAAAGTATTGCCGAAAAGGATTGATGCGAATTTGATCTGGAAAATCTTAGACATAATTAACATTCTTTTCCTTTGTGATTTTGCCTTGTGTATGTGTGCTTCGTATACCATTTCCGGTGTTGCTAATCTGCTACATACGTGTTTATTTCCATGCCTTCATGATATTACTGTGATGAAAGTTGTCGTGCAACAATAAATCATTTTAGACCAATAAACCTTTTTTTATTATATCAAACATAGTTGTTTATATCCTAATTGCACTTCCTCCTAATCTTTGTAACTGTATAAATCGTTAGCTTTCCCAGTTTCAAGTCATATATCTATAGGTTTAATTCATAAAGAAACAGACTGCCCCCAAGACCACCACAAGCCAAATGTCGATTGGATTTTGGTTGCCAAGCTATACGGTTTAATGTTTTACAATTTAAGGGTGTATCGCTAACTATTGGGGTTTGTAGGTTTTGTTTCAAGTCCCAGATGGAAAGAGAGCCGACGGCGTCAACAGTAGCAAAGCATCCTGACCGGACCGGATTCCATTTGACGTCAAACACCATGTCTTGGTGATCGAATTCACGTACACAAGTTATTTCGTTTTGGTCGACGGGATCAAGCGTCAACTGTTCTGAGTGGTTGTATTTTTGAGTTGACCATAGCTTAACTGTCCAATCTAAGGAACTACTAAGATAGTAATTTTCTGATTTTTTTAGGGGCTCAATATCTTTACTCGCACGCATCACATCCAAACCTGTAACATAAGCTGAATGTCCTTCTAAGCTTTTAAACGAGTTTAAATTTGTTTGAGGTTCAAATATATCTTGTTGATTGCCAATGCGAAGGCGACCGTCTTCAGCTCCTATCACAAAAGCATTCATATCCGTAGTGTAACTCATGCAGGTCGGAGCGAACGCTTGCATAGGCTTGCAAGCATCAGCCATCAATGGAACTGTTGCTACAGGTTTCGCGAGCGTATGGCTATCCCATATATGCATATAACCATCAGTGCTACAGGTTACTATGTTCTCGGTAGAAAAACTATTCATAAAAGCCAGATCGTTAATGGGTTCAATATGACCTCCAGCTATAATATTGGTGGATAGAGTAGGGCTCGATCCTTGTCTCAAATCCCATAAAAATAGCTGGCCATTGTAAGCGCCGCCGGCAACAATATGAGGATTTGAAGGGGAAAATTTGCTAATAGTGATCTCGCTCTAAAAAAAGTTAAAAATTAAGAAATTGACGAATGACATACGTTTGCTTTCAAAATGGACTCTGGATAGTTTTTCCAGTGCTGATTCCAAACTAGCACCAAACCGTCTGAGCGCTGACCGCCGACCGGGTTGGAGTAAGAAGCTAACAGGAATTCGTCAAAGAAGGGAGAATAGTCAAGACTACTTATGGGCCTATCAGCTGTAATTGTTTTATCAGTAAGTGTCGCGCGCAAATACAGTTTGTTTTTATCTGTTGATGGTAAATTCTCTGCGGTATTGAATCTGGTTTCGGTGTAATTTGTAAACAAGCCCTTGGAATCTTCACATAAGGCTCTTTCGATTACTTTACAAGAGCTTTGCAGAAAACTTGCAACATTTTCCAACTCTCGATCATTCAACATATCCAATTCGTTTAGTTTTATTTCATGTTCCAAGGAGGTTTTGTGATTTTCTGGTTGGAATAATGCACTAGAGGCATTTTCACCTTTATGTAGACGTAGATGTTTACTTGGCACTTCGAAGTCGGTGTTGAAAGAAGAAAAAGATAACGAAGACTGCTGTTTAGGAAGAAAATTCGATAAATTTGCTGTTTCATTGAAAATTTCGTAGACTGGAGTAAGTTTCAAGGAAGATTTGGAGGTGCTTGTTGAAGAGGGAGCCGAGGTAGGAGTCTGATGAAGTTCTTTTTGTTTTATAATGGACGTAAGGAAATGGGAAAGATGTTCCTACACGATGTGTCAGTCTCGAAAGTAAAAAATAATAAAAAATAATAAAAAAAAGGCGAAAGACGCGCGACTCACCTGCGAAAGATCATCCTTGACATTTATAGAACCAAATGACTGGGACAATTTGAAGTTTTGCTTTTCTTGTCGAAGTTTTAGCAATTTTTCTCGTTTCTCTTCTATTTCTCTTTTGTGAGCATCCATGGTAAATTAGAAAAAGCAGTTGAGAGTTTTAATTCATTCGCGCGATTCTGCTGTCCTATCCCAATCCCCTTTAATATATGCTGTGTTTAGTGAATTTGAAATTGACTTTTGAATAAAGAAATCTTTTGTTTTAATTAATTGATACGCGTAAAGGAAAAAAAGGAGAAAAAAAAAATCAAGCTAAGATCAAACTGGTTAGGTAGTAAATATGAATGATATATGTATGTGGTAGTTTTAAAAAGATAAAATCGTCGAAGGATACCAATACCAATACCAAAAGAAACAGAAATATATAGAAGAAAAACAACAAGGGATTTGAACAAAAGAAACGAAAAAGCTTTTCTTCCTTTCATTACCAACGCACAATTGCTCGAAAGGGAGTGTTTGTATACTGAAAGCAAAAGGGAATGAACCTTTGACTACTTTGACGCCTTTAAAACAAAAGGTGAAAAATCTTAAAGTATAATTATGTATCTCTTCCATTGTAGCTCGTTATGATTTCTCTGTTTTTGGTTTTGATTTTGTTTTTCAGCTTCATTATCATTAAATTTGGATGTAAATTGCTTATATAGGAAAGACATTATTTTCAATCATACAAGCTCACATGGTCCAGTGGTTAAGACTCATCGTTGTGGCCGATGCGACCCAGGTTCGATTCCTGGTGTGGGCAATTACTCTTTTCAAATTTTTTTCAATTTTTCAAGTTGAACGTTTATCTCACAGAAAATTGGAATTTCCTTTCTTTTATTATAAGATTATGGAGGAATGACTATACACTAGACGGAATTGAAGAAACAGTACAACAAAGACTACGACACAAATATTATATATGAGATGCATAAAAAAAAATAGTCATTCATTTATTTTTTGGAATTCATAAATAGATAAATAAAATTAATACGTGTATTCTAATCATTTACGTTTGCTTCTACCATGAAGACGTTTATCAACAGGATACAGCATGCTTAATAAAAAGGTTTTTTTTTGTTTTTGTTGTTCTAAGTTGTGAAAAGGTATAAAAACGATATGTTTCCATAGGAAGAAGGCAACAAGAAATAGAAAAGGAATCGAATGGTACTAGGAAAAGAATTCCAAAGCAACATCCTTGAAAAAAAAAAGAGAGAGAAAATATACATGAATGTGTTTGGGTAATGATATATGAAAATGAACACCATAAACAAGAAAGAGCGAAAATGATGGCTGCCAAAATATGCAAGTAACCCGAAGCATTTCAAGAAAAAGAAATAAAATGCAACCTGAACCGCGGCATTCGCCCAGACGCTATTATTGACGCAAGTAGAGAACCACATCAAAGAATCAAAAGAAAGAAAAAAAAACAAAACAAAAGAGAGAACGAAAATTAGAAAGAAAGAAGAAAAAAAATAAAGAAAACACGAAACCCCTAAAACACAAGAGAAAAAAAAAAAGAAATAAAGCCGAAATATTTTTTTTGGTTCATTACGTTCATATCATTGCAAATCATCAACACATTGGTTGTTATTGTTTTTTTTTTTTTGTATTTAATTTAAAAATCATAAACGTTTGTATAACCGTGGATCATCATCATAATAAAAAAAAATCTCAAGACAAAAGAAAAAAAAAAAAAAAAAGGTCAACACACCTGATGATCTTACAAAGAGTTGACCAAAGAGTGAGGGAGCTTCCAAGAAATGCCAAATGCCAAATGCCATGAAATCAAATAAAATCCAATTCAATCCGTTAGACTTTTCCAGCGTTATGATGGAAAAGGACCAATCTGATTGTTTTTTTTCTTAAATATTCTTACAGTACGGCCAGCCGAGAAGAAGCATAGCCATTCAACAATAAAGAAGAAGTAGAGGGAGAGGGCATTGAAGAGCGTCGACGAAAGTGATCCAAATATTGTGAAGAAAGCATGTGAAGACTAGCAGCATGAGAATAAGCGCATTGTTCTGATTGAGAATCACATCCAGGGCAATCTTGTAAATGACATTCTCTAGAGCAATAAAGGTTGCCAGTAGTAGGCATTCCACAAATCAAACAGTAATCCAAATCCATTGTACCAAGAAGTAAAGAAAAGGAATTCAAACCAATGTCAACAAGAGGAAAAGCAAAAGAAGAGATGTTTGTTCAACGGGGATCCAAAAACAAGTAATCCAAGAAAAAACAAAAGTTATAAAAAACACAAACAACCAAGACGTAGAGCAGAGCAAAGCAGACCAAGGTAGTTCAGTTCAGTTCCGTTCAGTTCAGACAGATACTACGTAGTGATTTCTTGTTGAATCAAGTACAAGCAAACAAACAAACAAACAAGAAATGAGAACAAAAGAAACCTGGTTTCGTTTTTAGTGATAGAAATAAGACTTGTAAGTTTCCAACAAAGGTTATACAGGAAAAAAAGGCAACGGATCCTGTTGTTTATATAAAAATGGATGTCAGAGGAATTATAGTATTTGGGAGAAGTGGGGTCATTATAAACTGCGAGAACCCCGACATGATGTTGAATGATCTGACATTCTCGAATCATCAGCACGCCTCCCCCTTCCTAAATTGCTAATAGAAATCTATGCTTAGAAAAGACATGATCCCGTAACTCGGGTAACATATTTAGATATGAGGTCATTATCAAACCTTTTAAAAATAGAAAAGCCACTGAACGGAAATCCTCGGCACGACGGAAGGGTACAAAAGCAATCAGAATAGTAACTTTATGCAGCAAACGAGGAGTCGGTAACGTCGAATGTTACCTCCTTCTTATCACGTCGATGGTTAGCAAAGATGGCTCATTGATGATACTTGATTTGCTTTCTTCTTCTCCTCTTTCTCCTACTTTTTCTCCTCTTTTACAGATTGCATCGATGATGGCATTTCTCCACAGGTTTTGTTTTGTATACCTACATTGCACGAATTCATTGGTGATAGCAAAACCTTATCGCTAAACGAAAAGCTTTGGATACTGTGCAGACTTGTCCGATAACTCCGAGGAACCTTTTTTTGTTTTGATTGTATTGTTTACTCCAAGTCGGATGGGAATTCTCGGTAGAAGAAAGCAACAACAACAACAAGCTTAGTAAAATATGGTTCGATGAAATATTTATGAAATGATATTTTTGCTTGATCTTCTTTGAAATGATTTCATTTCATTTCTCTTTTTCTAAATCTATCTTTGCGTTTGTTTCCTCACTTCCACTTTTGCATCCTTCTCCACACTTCATTGTTGACTACCTCTTCCCCTCTCGTACTCGTTTTCTTTCTCCTCTTTCTTGTTGTCTTGCTTCTTTGTCTTTCTCTTTGTCCATATATTTGCGGGTATGTAAAGCCTACGGCCCGATCTCTTTCCCATACATACATACATACATCCAGCCAGCCTACTGCTACTACACTACGTCTATGACTCTTTTTTTTGTAGAAACCGATTTACGAGGAGCTGCTTTTTTACTCTTTCTTGTTTCTTGTTCCAACAAAAAAATAAATAAATAAACAAATAAAAAATCAATTCATCATATGAATTATCCTCTTGTGCATTCTGCGTCATTTGAAATTTACCGTAAAGAATAAGATGATTGATCTACAACCCTACTAAATTACCCTTTGGTCGATCTGATGCATCCTCTAAAGATTCTGCCTGTGCGTTTATGTAAGATTTACGAATTGGCGGTTTCTTGATTTTCATTTTTTATTTATTTATTTTTTTGTTTCTTTCTTTCTTTATGTAATTTCACTCAATATTGCTTATTCATTTGCACACGACTAGACTAGACTAGATCCTTCTTAGAGTCTTGGTGTCCTTTCATCGCATCCTTCCCCTTTAAAAGCATATCCTTCTATTTATACAAGCATATCCTTTAACCATCCCACATCACATCGTCATACCCTCCCTTTCTCTCTCATCATCTCATCTGTCTACGTTGTTCTCCTTTGGGTTGTTATTTATTTTTTTTTTCTTGGTAACTTTTCTTGGTTTTCATTTTGACTTTTTCATTCTCAAATTCCCAATTTCCTTTCTTTCCTCTTCATCTGATTCTTTTTTTCTCTTTCTTCCTCTTCCAAATCTCAGCACCATGTCAGGTCGTCATCATTGTTCGGCTGACTGCGATGAACATCCTTTCGAATCTGGACCCAATGATACCCTCTACACTTGTATTGACAAAGATGCCATCGTCACTTTAAACGAAGCCGAACAGGATACCGGTAAACAAGTCTTTAAACCCTGGGACCAGCGCTTCGATGACTCGGTCATTGTCGAAAGCGACGTCGACGATCAACTTTTGTTCCATATTCCCTTTACCGGGTCTGCAACCCTCCGTTCCTTACTTGTTCGTATTTTTCCCGATTCTTCCGCTCCTCATTCCGTCTCTTTGTTTCCCAACCGCTCTGACTTGGATTTCACCGCCGTCCAAGAGTCAAAGCCCACCGAATCCTTTGAATTTCCCCTTTCTTTCTCCGGTAATCAAATTTTCGAATTCCCCGTCAAGACCCGTCTCTACCAAAATTTGCGCGATCTAAATCTCTTCTTCTCTAGAAACGACGGTTCCGATGATCCCATTCAAATCGCCTACATAGGTCTTCGAGGCTCTTTTGTCCCTTTCAAGGGAAATCCCATCATCACTATTTATGAGGTATGTCTTTTATTCTTTTATTCTTTTGTTTCTTTTGTTTCTTTTACAACAATCATTCTTTTCTAACTGTAAAATAGTCTGCTCCCAACCCTGCCGACCATCCTCAAGTAAATCAAGAAGAAGTCTATCGTTCTATTTCTTGATTTCCCTTTCTTCATACTTATTTAACCATTGTACAATTCATCATGTTTCCCGCTCCTTTTCCCATTCACCCACGCCTTTATTTTTACTGGTCACGATTTTTCTTTCAAGTAAGAAAATAAATCAATATTATTTACATAAGAGTTGATAAATTCCATATTCTTTATATAGTTCAAATTTAGATGGTTCTTCTTCTTTCTATCCTTAAGTAACTTTCTTGGCAAGAAATTCTCGTCTAACTCCTCATCCCGTATCTTCTTTTTCTTCTTCTCTTTTGGCTTTTTTTATTACTTTTTAGTTTGCATTCGACATTGCCGCCTTCGTTTCTTGTCCTTTGGTAGTTCGAAGCTTCTTCTCAACTTCATCCGTAAATCTGGTATAGCATAATTTACAGATTTTACTGCTCGTCTTCCTCGTCCCGTTCTTCTCATCGTCACTGTACCAGTAGACTCCGTTTCGCAGTCTCCATTGTCTGC
Organism: Schizosaccharomyces lindneri; assembly: GCA_029532395.1. Taxonomy (NCBI): domain Eukaryota; kingdom Fungi; phylum Ascomycota; class Schizosaccharomycetes; order Schizosaccharomycetales; family Schizosaccharomycetaceae; genus Schizosaccharomyces; species Schizosaccharomyces lindneri. The sequence goes on along the minus strand of JARFMH010000015.1, from coordinate 69,615 downwards.
TTCGTTATCATTTTTACCTTCAAAGTCAGTGACACTATCAAAAGCTTTAGAAGGAATACAAACACGAACATTTGAAGGCTTTGAATTCACCTGTTCTTTCATTACCTCTTTTCCCAACGGGAATTTTGTTTCATCTTGTGAGAAATCCTTCTCACTCTCTTTACTGTTGTTTTTTATGCTTTCAATATCATGAGTTGGGGGGTTCATTTTCTTTAGCATGGTTTTTGAGTTTGATGCACATGTGTTGGTTTTATCAGCAAGAATGCATTTACTTGGTAATTTTGGTAATGGTGGAAATTTGCTCTTGCGTCCTGGCAAGTTCATTCCAGGTGGATTTTCCAGGTCTGGGACTGAGAAATCTTTAAATACCGGGTATCTAGTCCTTCGAACAAAATGCCCTTTTGTTTCATCAACCCCATCGTTTAATGTAGATGAGGTATTCGTAAATGATTCTATAGCCGTACTAGGCGGAAGTATTTTTTCATCAATTTCCATCATAAGATGATGGACTTCTGAAAGTTTGTTTCGAATCTTTTGAAAATCCTGGAAATATTGACGATAAAGACTTTCTGACTGACTGTACATTTGAACTCTTGATTCCAGTTTGATGAGACTGTTCTTCAATTGACAATTATCTTGCAATAGTTTTTCCATTTCTATTTCTGACTGGCTCAATTTAGCTGATAATTGTGTGTTTACTCTGATCATTAGACTCAAGAACCCGGTATGAAGCATTGACTATGGTTTTTTCATTCTTACCTGATAATTTCACGGTTTTGCTTCAGGAACCGCTTTTTCAATGATTCTATAAATAGAACGTCTTCCTCTTTTGCACATTGTACAGGAATAGACTTATCCATTTTTGTTTGTTGTGGTATGGAAAGGAGAAATCTGAAATCTTGGATATGTAAACAAACATGGAATTACGCAAGAAAATACACCCCTTCAGAAAACATATATTACGGATGAAAGAATTCTTTCATTAAGAAACAAAAGCAATAAAAACAAAAAAAGAAAACAAATAAAGACTTTTTGGTCCTTCTAGTTAATCTATAGTTTACTCTATATTCTACCCAACTCTAGACAAACTGACACTTCCTCGAGTATCATTTGAAGTATTTTGCATATTTTTGAGTTGAACCTCTCATAATCATTCCGAAGTGAGCTGAATTCCGGATCTTTTGAAAAGAAACCAAGAAAGGTAATGGCAGAAGGTGGCTTCTTATTTTCCTTCATTTCTTCAAATGTCCTATAGAACATTGAATATATTTCCTTGACGCTAAAAAGGAACGCTCCAAACACCGAACAGAAGCTGAGCTCAAAAGACTAAAACCTTAGGTTAGAATGAGTGGACCGACAGAATAGAACAGAATATTATATTGTCTTTCAGTATATACCATGTAATAGTTAATTTCTTTTATATACTGAAGTTGCCTTTAGGTTACTTACAATTGGGAGCAAAGATAGATCCTTGTTCGTTGATTCATTCACGAATGGTTTCCACATATTATTGAACATTAACCTCAGTGAAGACACATTCTTATCACGAAAAGAAGTTTCTTGTCTATCAAGAATGTAAGATCGCTTGCATTCTGCCGTCAATTGTCGAATATATTTGACAAGCTGATGGGTATCCAGCTTAGTGAGACGAAGCAATTCTTGAAGATGATGTGCATAGGAAATTAAAATTAGATTTCTAGAAATCAAGTTAGTCACAATCCTCTATATTTCTTGTCTGAATGCTTTTATTCATCCCGAAGTAGAATACTGGATACCTACCTTTTATTATATCCAATGTTCATCATGTATGAATCAAGCTCGCTCTTATCAACTTTTAGTTCTTGCCATTTTATCTGCTTTCCTTTAAAAAATCTGGAATGCCCAATGTTAGCTGAACTTAGCAATAGAAAACAAAGGCAAGATACTTATTTGTAACCAACCATTAAGTGTCAGTCGACAGAACATACACTCTATATAAGTCTAATAACTGCGTTTCATCTTCTTTAATTTGCTGTAAAAGTGCTATCATAGAGTACATCTCTTCATTCTATACCTTGGTTTTTTTTAACTGTTTATTTGTGACCTACAAATTTTATTAGGAGTATGGTGTTCAGTATTAAATTACACGAATCCATTTTCAAACATGAGAAGAATTCCTTTAACGCTGCTTAAAATTATATCCACTGTAAATAAATAGTTAAATAATAAAAGTGAAACGATGTGAAGGAACTAACTTGCACTCCGCTTAGCAACGTTCAAGTTTATAGCGAACTCTTACCATTAAGTAGCTGACACTTTACTTTTGTTTTGTAGAACATATAATCTAAAGCGAAAACTGCTACATCTGAACTATGCATATATACAATAAATTTCATTCTTAGTTCATACGTAACTCTTCCCATAAATGAATGTTGCCCTTATCGTAAGCTAACCCATTGAATTCAACACGTCTAGTATCAACTTTAGCGTACGTAAAAGGGGAATTCACCTAGTCCTTTAGTAAAGGTCTAGATTTCGCCATTGACACCTGAAAAAATTAAAGAATTGTTCGGCACTAGAAAATCCCAAGATTACTTAAGCAAGGATGCTGTGCTTACGATTAAGGATTTAGGACATCTGTATACGGCCATTAAACGAAGGAATTGCAGAAAACCGATCATTTTGGTGACAAATTAAATAATCATCAGAAGCAATGACAACAAAAAATATCCCAAAAACTCGTTTGTCTTCGTTCATGAATTTGATTGACATCAGCATAGTTAGCATCTTCCTGGCGATCCGTCAATCGAGAAGCATACATTGGTTGAACCCGTCCATACCCTCGGGCAGATGACTGCGGATAAATGGTATTTTTGGAGGCAGATTGCTCCCTTCGGGTACATAAAATTTGCTGATTCCTTGACCCCGATTCAAATGAGTTATAATTTTTTTGGAGGCCACTCTTATACGCCGAGTTCAAACGCGTGTTTTGAGATTGAACATTACTTTGCTTCTGCCTGTTATCATCATTTTGCACAACATTCAATCCCAAGTAATTTTTCCTTCGTTTCATTGCCAAGACTGAAAAATGAGATGATGCAGACTCCCAGCCTTTGCCATTATTTAGTAACATCCAATCGTAAACTCCATCATTCCTTTCTCCACTATTTCGAATAGCATCGTCAAATAATTCCTGTATGTAATCATAATCTGGGTCTTCATCAAATTGCAAAGAACGAACATAAGTCATATATTTATTAAACTCATTGGGAAAGCCCTTGCAAAGCTCATTTATCGAAGTTGCTTGTTTCTTCTCACTTATCTTTTCGTATTTATGCTTATTGTTAGCAGCTTTTAATCCCTGCCAGGGAAGGCTCCCACGAAGAAAGTACATAAAAACATGTCCTAGTGATTCCAAGTCATCTCTTCGTGATTGTTCGCGACCAAGATGTGTATTAATACTCATGTAACGAGCTGTTCCTGAAAGGCTTTTTCTTTCACTGTAGGGAATATGTTGTTTCGTTTTCGGATCCCGATAGTATTTTGCCATCCCAAAATCGACAACATACACACGATTTGTATTTCTGGTACAGGGTCGGCCAATAAGAAAATTGTCTGGCTTAATATCTCTATACACGAGGTTTTTCTTGTGGATTGTTTGCACACGAGCCAACATTTGCTTGGCAATCATTGCGACGGTTTTGACGCTAAATTTGCAGCCGCACCATTCAAATAAATCCTCTAAACTGGGCCCCAAAAGATCAATTACTAAGATATTATGCAATCCTTCTTGGCCGAAGTAATAAACGCTTGGAATACCAACTGTAAATTCACAAGTTAGTCGCTTCTAGAAAAAGAAATAAAATAAAACAGTTATCGCATTGCAATGTACTTACCACTTCCGACTAGCAACTTGTATGTTCTATACTCATCCCGAAGTTGAGGGGCTTCCGACTTCTTCGGCTCAAATTTAATAGCAACAAGTTGGTTGTTCAACAAGTTCATCCCATCGAAAATCACACCAAAAGATCCTTCACCAATTTTACGTCCCACTCGGTAATGAACGCCGACCACACTTGTTTGCGTATTCATCTTTTGTTCACTCGTTCTACTACCGGAAGATTCGTTTTAAACAATTGAAACGTTTTGAGGACCACTGTGTCTGATACTTAATCCTAGATTAAGCCAGAGGCTCACCTCTTCAATGCAGAATTTCTAATTTTGTCTACGGCATTCACCGCGCAGACCACCCCAATCGTAGGTAAAAACTACTCACAAAAAAACACTTGAATTATGCCTTAGTGGTGTGTATTGTCTATTTGAAATTCAAAATTTTTCTTCCCAAATAAATAGACTTCTAATTTTCACCTCTTCTGTGGATTCTTTGATGTGTTGGTAGTGATTGAATTAGTAGAGGCTCATCGAGTTTCAGTCACTACCAATGTAAGGGTGGGGCTCTCAAATATGAATTTCTCTTATATGTCTTTAAATTATACTTTAATTTGCTTTTATTTTATTTTTTTTTCTTCTTTATAAACCGACTGTTCCTTTTATTACTGCATCTGTAATTACGATTCATTCATATGGGAAACTAGCGGAATTTTCAAACTAGACTATAGCAAATATACAAAGTTACAACTTATTTTTTATTGTAAATTAGAAAATTTGTTCGTCAAAAGTATCGTATAGAATCAAGTCATCATAAAAGTTATCGTCAAATAAGATATACATATTAAAAAAATCATTAGCATTTGGCTTCTTTCCGTGCATTGGTACTCTGCTCTTCTTTAAATATTAATGACAATTGAGCAAGAACAGAAGAAAGATCTCTTTCTTCATAAAGTTTCTGACATCTACGATGTTCTGCTAAAAGCTCATGATTATAGCTTTTTAACTGAGATTCGAACAAAGTGGAATACAATGATTTTAGTATATCAAGACATATAATCCTTGGAAAGAGATGAATCGAATGATATATGTCAAGTATGAAGTCCTTTGATTCCAACTTCTGAAAGACAGTTTTAAAAGAGCGCAAATAGTCCAAATTCCGCTCTGTTAGAGCTCTTAAAGTTTCATCCCAATTCAGTTGCAAAAGAAATCTCTGCGTTAGCAATAAGTATAGGAAGACAAACTGATGAGTTGAAAATGTCGAATTTTCTAATATCTCACATGCCAAACGAAACTCATAATAGTTACTTTCAATTGAAAACGACGTAAAAAAGTCGATCGTTTCCACGAGTGGAGAATGTTCCTTCAGCAGCAGACGAGTTAGAAGATTAGAAACTATTCTATAACGCACTGAAGCTTCATTTAATGCGACACAATTTGCCTCAAGTAGAAGCACAATTGCTTCTTCTTCATCTCCCGCGATGACTATTGTAGAATCGAGTAACTTTGCATATTCCTGTTGAATGGAAACAATCCTTTGGTTTGAATCAATATCCTTCATTTTCTTTTTTACAAAATTATTATCATAACCTTTTTCATTTATTAATGTGAATAATTTTGACAAGGTAAAAAGAATGGTTTGCTGACTTATTTTCGACTTATGTATCACATCGCCACGTAATAGTATGTCAGACGCATGTGTGAAATTCCCAGTTTCAGCTTCATATACCCATAACAAGTTATATAGTTTATTCGTTTCTAAGAATTTTCTCAGATAATTTTCATAGCTCCTAAAGTCATGCAGTAGGCTGTGTATTTGACCAGTTTCAATCAAGTGAGTAAATAGAGCAATAGCAAAGTCATCTTTGAAGATTCGAAGGTAATGCCTCTGTGTACTTACTTTATCTTCTGCTGTTTCAAAGTTGTATGAATCAAGCAAAGCAACCAATGAAGGATAATCTCGTACATGTTCAGATATTCTGATTGCACGTTTCAAGTATCCGATTTGAGCTATGTTACATATGTAAGTGGATCCTTTTCAAAAATAACCAATAATAGTCTTACCTATATATTTCAGCCATTCTCTCCTTCTGCCTCGAAAATGTTCTTGAAATGAGTTATATTCTTCCACTCCTGCAGCAGGCTCTGAATTCGGTTTCGTATAAAAATTTGTCAACTCATGCATAAGAAAACAACCATGCTCTATTAAATGAAGAATCTGCTTTTGCAGTTTCATTAGCATATCCTTATTTCGAGCATTCTTCAAATCAATGAAATCCTTTTTCTGGTCTACGGAAATTGATTGTTCAATTTGAGACAAAAGCATATTTAGGCTGTCAATCTCAATATTCCATATTTCAGGCATGAAAATACTTGTAGAATCCACATTGCTAATGACTTCTTCTTGGCGGTACGCCAATTCATTTCCAAATACCAACTTTTTGAAGTTAGCAAACTTTCATCGGAGACTTATTTAGGAAGCATATGAACTTACACCAAAAACATTATTTACTGTTATTAAAACTTGTAAATGCTTCAAATCAAGGGTATTTTCCGTGCTGGTGTAATGTTTGTAAAACGTATGCAAAGAATACAATAAAAGCTTAAGATTAAGGGACTTTTTCAAAAAAAGATCGTTTATATTCCCAGATTTTACCATTGCTTGAAGGATAAGATGAAGAATATTGCTCTTTCGCCCTTTGCAAACCAACTGATCATAAATATCAATCAGCGAGTTAACATAAGCAAGTTTAAGCCAGAGATGAAGTCGTTCCATGGCTGTTAGCTTTAAATGTTTCAAGGAAACAAGAATCGTTTCCATAAGTTTACGAAACTGGTAATTCAGAACTTCACTGACCGAAGTATGAAAACTAGGATACGCTGTTTCAATTAGCTAAGGCGTTTTTTAAGCTACTTACACCGTGCAACTTCATCACATAAGATAAGAAGCGTTGGGAACAACCTGTTTCTCGGTAAAACCGATGAAAAGCCAGAGCAGACAGAAAATTGTCTCTAAAATTTTGTTAATAGCTTGAATTAAGAAATATATATTTACCTTGAATGAAGAGTTCTGTGAGGCATATTGCGAAAGACGGGTTTTCAAAAAACTGAGATCACTAAACCCATCGAGGAAACAGTTGGTTGATTCAAGCAAGATGACACCATTACCCTTCGTTAATAAAGTAATAGCAGGGAACTTCAGCACACGATCATTCGTAATATCAAGAATGGCATCCACAGAAGCAATATCCATGACATGGGACTGTTCAAACGAATTACTGATAAACAAGGATTCTTCTATAAACTCATTAGTTTCTTTACCCTTAAAGTTACAAACAATAACTAGTAAAGAATCAAAAACACAATAAATAACAGTACACGGAGCAGGACAGAAAATACGAGCAGAGATAGAACTGACTGAAGAATGGTAAGAAGAAATTTTGTGAAAACCCGAGATTGTTGGTACCATCTCATTATTGAAAGAAACGGATGCAATTGCATAATTCCTTGTAGGAGCATTGTCGTTCCATGTAATAAGGCAAACCAATGAATAAGGATCAGAATTACAGATAGACAAATCGAGAAACTCAAATTCGTTTATGAACTCTCCATCGAAGTGAAACCTTTGAATAATAAGATTCCGAATGTTTTTCTTTTGAAGCAATTGGGAACACCCATTCCGAGATATTTCCCAAATGTATATATCAGTATTCGAAAATAAACCGTAAACAATTCTCTCATACTTGCTTTTTATAGAACCAGCCCGTATAGCTATGAGGTGACTTGAATAATTAGTTATTTTCGAAATAGTGCATTTAATATCTAAAAGAGATCCTGTCAATGGAAGCATTCGATACACCAAAACCAACCTTTGCATGTCATTCCTTGGATATATGTTGAAAATTCTGCCAGCAGTGGTGCTAACAACACAACCAGCAGGTTGTATCATGGTAAGTCCGGTACACTTTTCCTTTGTTGAGAGGGGTAGTTTGACATGTACAAACCCTTTGGAATAATTCAGTTCATGTAATAGACGAATATAATTAATATCTTCACAATAGAACATATCACCGGTTGAAGGGAAGAGAAGGACTAATCCAGGATCAGCAAATGTAAAGTTTGATTTCACGAATTTAAAAAGCACAGTTAAATGCTCATTATCATTCTCAAAGTCTATAAATCTGCTCAAATGTCTTTTCATATCGTAAGTAATGGCATTATTAGTACAGTATTGATCATTTGATATGCAAAGCGTCCAATTGTTTATATCAACTATAATGAATCGTCGTAAATAAGGGTCAATATAACCCTCGCAAAAATCCGAATTTGCTTTTTCATGATAATATTCAGGCGGAGACAACTGAAATACGCGGTAGAAATCCGTCGAAGTTATTAAAAGGGGATACGTGACGAATTTCAAAGGTTTGTTCAATTCCCTATGGCAGTTGTTTATTGATATAGGCTTTCTCCCACTAAAGTCTGTATTATTGCCAATACTAAACATTCTTTGTCAAGTGCTAAGTATGAAATAATCCTTTTTTAAGAGTGGATTCTATAATTAACTTGTATTATAATTGACATAACAGCGGAATAGCAAATAAAACGAATTGTGATTCTTAGATCTATTCCACCAAGTGATTAACTGCAACGGTGATATTGAATGCTTTTTTACCACGGCAATTGATCGGCGCGAACATAAAATATAAGTCTTCAGTATTCAAAAGATCAAAAAGAAAAATAATAACGTTTTGGTACTTGATTTAAGATATCATTAACAGTTCATCATATCAATTCCATAATCTTGACAATGCGATATAAAATGATGGTGGTGGTGAAGGTCGGGTTTGTAACTTAACCTAAGCACAACCTCTCACTTCAGATAAAAAGTCTTTTCTTCTTCTTTTTTTTTTTTTTTTGTTGTTCATATTATCTTATACGAAGATTTTTTTATAAAAAAGGAAGGGCTGCTTAGTGTATGAAATGACTGCTTTAGCTCCCTTGAGAAGTTTGAGAGCGAAGGCGGCAATTTCATCTTGTAAAGGTGGAGTGCTTTGCTTTAATGGATCATACAAGACAAATTTGCTGAGGAGGAGTATTATAACTGTTCCTTCTAATAGCAATACACGCTTTGCTGAAAATGCACGTGCAAGCTCTACAGCTGCAGCTACCGCTACAGCTACCCCTACCCCCAATGGTATAAAATACGAGAGCGCCTACGTTGGGAAGACTGGTGGTGAAATCTTTCATGACATGATGCTAAAAAATAACGTGAAACATGTTTTTGGATATCCGGGAGGTGCTATTTTGCCGGTTTTTGATGCCATTTACCGCTCTCCTCACTTTGAGTTTATCCTTCCAAGACACGAGCAAGGTGCTGGTCATGCTGCTCAGGCTTATTCTCGTGTTACAAGATTGCCTGGTGTCGTCTTGGTTACTTCTGGTCCCGGTGCCACCAACGTGGTTACGCCTATGGCAGATGCTTTAATGGATGGTACTCCGTTGGTTGTTTTCAGTGGTCAAGTTGCTACTTCTTCCATTGGTAGTGATGCTTTCCAAGAAGCAGATATGATTGGTATTTCTCGTTCTTGTACTAAGTGGAATGTTATGGTAAAGGATATCGCTGATCTTCCTCGTCGTATAGATGAAGCTTTTGAAATTGCTACGTCTGGTCGTCCCGGTCCCGTTTTGGTTGATTTACCAAAGGACGTTACTGCTGGCGTTTTGAGAGAACCCATCCCTGTCACCTCTTCTGTTCCCTCTTTGAACCGTAGAATGAGAGAAGTTTTGGAATTTGGAAATAAGAATGTGGAAGCTAAGATTCAACGTGTTTCCACTTTGTTACAACGTGCTAAAAAGCCCGTAATTTTCTGCGGACAAGGTGCTACTTATAATTCTGAGGCCCCCAAGTTGCTCCGTGAATTCAGTGAACGTTTCCAAATTCCAGTTACTACTTCTTTGCTCGGTTTGGGTGCTTATGATGAACGTAGTGACCTTAGCTTGCATATGCTTGGTATGCATGGAAGCGGTTATGCTAACATGGCTATGCAAGAAGCTGATATGATCATCGCTCTTGGTGCTCGCTTTGATGACCGTGTGACCGGTAACGTTGCTTTATTTGCACCTGAAGCTAAGCGTGCTGGTGCCGAAGAACGTGGTGGTATTATTCATTTTGATATCTCTCCCAAGAATATTGGAAAAGTTGTTCAACCTACTGAAGCTATAGAAGGCGACCTCTTTGAGTCTCTCAAATTACTTAATGCAGCTATGCCTGACATCAACCTTGATTCTCGTGTTGAATGGTTGTCTCAAATTCAAGCTTGGAAGCAACGTTTCCCATTCACCTTTACCCCCAGTGCTTCCGGTGAATTACCTAAACCCCAAGAAGTTATCCAGGAACTTGACAAGCAAACTGTTGATATCAAAGACAACGTGACCATTACCACAGGCGTTGGTGCTCATCAAATGTGGGCTGCTACCTTCTATCGCTGGACAAAGCCTCGTGCTTTAGTTACCTCAGGTGGTCTTGGTACAATGGGTTATGGCTTGCCTGCCGCAATTGGAGCTAGTGTCGCTAATCCTGATGATATTGTTATTGACATTGATGGTGATGCTTCTTTCTCTATGACTGGTATGGAACTGGCTACTGTCCGTCAGCATGACATTCCTGTTAAAATCTTGCTACTCAATAACGAGGAACAAGGCATGGTTACTCAATGGCAAAATCTATTTTACGAAAAACGCTATTCTCATACTCATCAAAAGAATCCTAACTTTACTAAATTGGCTGAATCCATGGGACTTAAGGCCTTGCGTGTTGAAAAGAAGGAGGATCTTGCCTCAAACATGAAAGAGTTCTTAGGAACTAAGGGACCTGTTCTTATGGAAGTGTTAGTTGCTAAGAAGGAACATGTGTATCCATTTGTTCCCGGTGGTAAAGCTCTTCACCAATTTATTGTTCACAAGAGTCTATCTTAAACACAAGAATGAATTGACTGAAAATTTAAAACTTGCATTATTCTCCGGAATTCTATAACATACTATTATTTTTATTATTTCTTATTGTTTCTTGATTTGTTCTACAACTGGTGATATTGGGTTTATCATCATGGATAATTCGTTTTGGGCTTTCCTTTTTTGTCGTATGGTAATTGCTTTAGTTTATCTTTAGTTTATTTTGTTTGTACCCAGATATAGGTCAATTGAAAAAGGTTAGTAAGCCAAAAATGTCTGGCAGAGTGTATATGTGAGTGTATCAATGAAATGTATAGTACATAAATATTATTAAATGATTTATCAGTCTAAATTATATCCTGTTTGCATCGGCAAATTTTAAATGTCCCCAAAAAGCCTTAAATGTTACCATTTATTTTTCTTCATTTTTTTTTGTTTCTTCTGCGAAGGATTTCCATTATGGTTAGGAAAAATCATTTTATCATTACCAGCAAAACGCTTCCTCTTTGGCCTGTCGCTTAAATCAATTCGCGAGCCTAGATCACTCGAAGGACGCTGTTTGTGGTACTTTTGGTTTTTTCTGGGTTTACCAAAATCTCGATTCTTAGAGCCACTGTCTATTCTTCGATTTTCGTTAAAAACAGAGTTTGAAACATCATTTCCTGTTGGACAATTAGCTTCACAAAAGGCAGTGCTTTCTGGATAGTTTGAACGAGAAGGAAGAGGACAATCATCGCCAAAATGTTCCCCAGATGCACAGTTGTAGCAAAACTTTTTCACTTCATTGGGATTTACGCGAACTCCATTTTCGGATTCAACATAGTATCTCCAAATCAAGGGACAAGTACCGCTAGTATGGGACTCCGTATGGCATGTTAGGCATCTTCTGGGTCCTTTTCTACGTGATTCAGGACAGCGCACAGCAATATGACCTAGCAAGCCACAATTTATACATCGTTTCGTTCTTGGACAACGTGAAGATATGTGATCGTCGATAGCACCGCAAGTGGTACACTTTTCTAGTTAGCTAGCTGATGATGTTGATGTCTTCTAAAAACAACGTACCAATGTATGAGGACATTCTTTTGCAATATGCCCAAAACCTTTACAATTGTGACAAAGAATAGTTTCTGAAGGATCTGCTCCAAAATAACGGCCTCTGCTAACCTAAACAGATGTAAGTCAAACGATCTATGAAGAGCAAAATTGAATACATACATCAGCCCATTCATTGTCTTCTACTTCATCCAATGTACTGTCTGATAATTCAGTAGATGACTCATTTTCGTTAAATGTTTCATTTTCGCCCTCTCCGGGTTTCTCTTCTGAAATTGCCTCTTGAATTTTTGGGTCCACCGGTAATGCGAATATTTTTTGCATAAACGATGATTCTTCACCATCTGATATATCATCCGACACTAATTCCTCATTTGCAACCATGATCAGTGACAAATTCGAATTTTGTAGGGTTGAAACCTGTGTCAATGAACAGACCGTTTGAAGGTGTACGAAAGGACGTGACTTAGAATTAGAGAAATAAGAGTAGTTATGCCCTGGTCAACTCTGGATAATGCAGTTTGGGTTTTTTTTTTATTTTTTCTTCTAAGAACTTTACAATTAAAAAACTGTTGATACTAGCTCTTAAATCCCAAATATTTTTTTAGAAAGCATCTTAAGAACTCATTTCATTAATTACTTCAAGACAAGAGATAAGAAAAACAATGAAAATAATATGTTACAAATGTTAAAATTCGACTATTTATAATTCAGAAGTATACAAAAAAAGTTGGTCTCAGGTCATTCATTTTAAGACATCAAATCAAAATAAAACAACTTTCTTTGAAATTTTATTTTTCTAACATCACAACTCACAACTCAATTGTAATTTATTTCCCTCGCGTTCACAGGTACTAGTAGTATTCGAGTAGTTTGTTTGCCATACCACCCAAGTACGCGAACGCTACTCAACAACGACCAACTAGACAGAAATTATGCCAAAATGTAAGATCACTAAATGACTTTATTTAAGTCTAACAAATGTAGATTTATGCGATTATTGTCAGGTCTGGTTGACACACGACAGTCAGTCTGTAAGAAAAGCTCATAATGCAGGCCGTGCCCATTTGCAAAACGTTCAAGATTACTATACGAGAGTTGCTCAAGAAGAAGCTCAGAAAAGATTAGAAGAAGATTCTTCTTTAGGAAATTTAAATAAAGAATCGAGTTCATTACAGCTGCCATTAGCATACGCTTTTCCCCGTACGTTTGTACTCTTCCAAGTTGAAGGTTATTTCGTTTCATGAAAGCTGACCATTCAATTTAGCTAAGCTGTATCAATTTCAGTTCACTTATCCTCCTCCGCCGAATATCGTGCCTGCTAACGTGTACATGGCGACGAGAGGTTCAGTACCTACCGCAACTCCTATGCCATATATTCCTACTACTTCTACTACTACTGCTTTTAACCCATCTTATAGTAACAGTATGGCGGCTGTCATGCCTGTTACAAATCCATCACCCGACGCTGGTGTTGCTCATTCGTACACAAATAGCGCCCAACGTTCTCGGACACAAAACATTCCAAATATGACTGGAAAGCAACATCCTTATCAACAAAAAAAACAATTCCATGCACGCTCTTCAAGAACTTAAGAAAAAGTTCTCAAAGATCCATTTTGTTTGTTAACGTACCTTAGCGTAATTCATCGTGTCTTGTTCTTTGCTTGCTAGGTCTCCGCATTGATGGATGTGAACATTAAGCAAAGTATGCCCATAGATGTTGGTTTTGCCAAGGAAGTACGAATTCCAAAGAAACCTCTAGAGTTTTTATTGCCATTTTATAACCCAGATGAAACTACGGTAGTGAAAGTCCTAAAGGAGCACGGAAATGATTTATACGTTACGTTTCTAGCTGGCTTAAAGACGACGCTTCACAGAAAAGATATCTATTTATACAAGAATGGTAAAAATTGCTACCAAAAATACTTGAAGAGAAAGCGTCGAATTGTAGACGATGACAGCGATTATGAGGTGAATAGCTATGATGGGATGGAGCAAGACAGTTCACCTACCAAACCGGAATCTACCAACCCTGTTCGAAGTCCCTCGAGAACTCTTCGTAGATCTTCTCTGAAAGGACAGAGTAGTCAAGGAAATGAGCTCTTTACATCTTCGCCTCCGATCGCAGAAACGGAATCGCGGAATAATAAACGTGACCGTGAACAGATTCACCAGTCAAGTAAAAAAAACAAGTCGGATTTATTTGAAGAGTTCTCTTCCGATGAAGATTCTGATACCCTTTTCCAGATCCCGAATAATTTAGACGATACCGCCTTGAGTCAGAGTTCGGTGAAGCCTATCCCTTTAATTTTAAATGCTTTTGCTAAATTCACACATACGTCGTTGTGTGTTAAATGTCATCACCATGAGAGTAAAGACGAGGGTCAAAAATTTATTTATTGTAGAACATGCACAAACACCTTCCATGTGGAATGTTCTGGGATTTCGAACTTAACGAAGGCGCGCCAAGCTGAAATTTCAGTCGAAGGTTACTCTTGCTCTTCCTGCTCAAAGTCCTCTCTTCATCTACTCTTAAATAATTGTATATTATCAGGTTACGGTTTGAACGATTCTTTGGACATACCTTCGTCTTTTTCTTCCACCAATGATAATCTTCGCTTGGTTTCCTATACAAAAGACGTAAGGTTTCGTTGTTGGCGCTGTCGAAGAGTATTTTATTTTTTCTATTACGATCAAAATCCCGATACATTCTCATCATCGATTCGAAAATTATTACGGCGACGATTATGTGACGAATGTGTCTCTTATCCAGAAGATGTAGATGAAGTACTTGCTTGGCGACTACTCTTACCCATTTCTTTAATAAATGGTAAACCGGTCAAGAATCCTTTATCTTTAAGTCGTCCAGGGATTTGGTCTAGAGAGTATTACGTCCGACCTAAAAATCAATCATATCTTCATTGTTTTTGGTGCTCTGCTTCTTGGTTAGCAAGCGTTTCAAACGCAAGGAAGCGAAATTTCGATTCCCGGGAAACGGACCCCCATAACGGATCTCTTGAAATAATACCTTCTTCTTATATAACCATTGATAAGGTTTGGAATGTGCACTACAAAAATCCTCAAAAGTTTAAATCTAAAGAAAAACAACTGCAAGCATTAACAAATGTTGAAGAAGCCTACGTTTCATGGCGTGGATTACCTTATTCAATGTCTTCTTGGGAATCTGTAACTGATATAAACGGATCTAAGCAATGGCAAGCTTGGAAAGAGGGCTATACTGAGTATGTTCGGATATGTTGGATAGAGAAATATCCGAAATCCAGCTTAATTGAAAATACCGACTTTAATCAGCTAGAATTAACTGAGCAACCCTCCTATTTATCTGGAGGAAAGCTTATGCCGTACCAAGTTCAAGGTGTGAATTGGTTATACTTTCAGTGGATTCAACGACAACATTGCATTCTAGCTGATGAAATGGGTTTAGGAAAAACCGTGCAAGTTATCTCCTTCATTAGTGTGCTGTATCATAGACATCATCGCTTTCCTTTCCTCATTGTTGTCCCTCATGCAACTGTGGCTAATTGGGAGCGTGAATTTCATAAATGGGATCCCTCTTTATTGGTTGCGACGTTAGTTGGATCCGAGCTTAATAGAGAAGTGGTTCGTAAAAACAGAATATATCAGAATCATAATTCCGATGGTATAAGAACCCATGTCCTCATTGTTAGCACGAGTAGTGTTGACAGTGAAATTAGCCTTTTAAGGAAGTTTCGTTGGGAGTGCATGATTATTGACGAAGGGCAACGATTGAAGAGTGATCAATCTTCTTTATTTAATGATCTCATTTCAATAGAGGCTACTTTTAAGGCATTGCTTACCGGAACGCCGTTGCAAAATAATATTAGGGAACTATTTAATTTGCTGCAATTTTTGACTCCGGATAAAATTGATGCTTCCGAATTAGAAAAAGAGTATGAACATATCGACGAAGAAAAAGTAACCGAGCTTCACCAGTTGTTGAAACCTTTCTTCCTTCGCAGAGTTAAAGAAGAAGTTTTAGACAAGCTTCCTCCGAAGGTCGAAGTAATTGTACCTCTCACCATGACTCCTCTTCAGAAAAAGCTTTATAAATTAATCGTCTCCAAAAATGTTGACCTGATTCAAAGTATCGTTTCCAAAAGCCGTACTAAGTCAAATTCCAACAACTCTCGTGCTTCTTTAAGCAATATATTAATGCAACTTCGAAAGACCTTAGCTCATCCTTACCTTTATTCACCTGACGTCGAAGAAAAAGATGTTTCGGAAGAATTAAGTATCCGTTCTATGGAAGAAGCCAGTGCTAAAATGCTTTTGCTTCGGCTTTTAATTCCAAAACTTATTATGCGTGGCCATAGGATTCTGGTATTCTCGCAGTTTGTTCAGCAATTGGATATTCTTGAAGATTGGATGGATCATAAAAATATATCGTATTCTAGGTTTGATGGCACGACAACCGAACATGATAGACAAAAAGAAATTGATTCCTTTAATTCCCCTAGTTCGAAGAAAAGCTGCTTTCTTTTAACTACCAGAGCAGGCGGTGTTGGAATCAATCTTGCTTCGGCGGACAGTGTAATAATTATGGACCCTGACTTCAACCCTCATCAGGATATGCAAGCTATAGCAAGGGCTCACCGCTATGGCCAAGATAAGAAAGTTCTTGTCTTCGGTTTAATAATTAGGAACTCAGCTGAAGAAAAAATCCTGCAAGCCGCACAGAAGAAGATGTTATTAGATCAAATTGTTGTACAATCAATGGGAGAGAACAGTGATAATGTTGTGGATCTTCACGATGTTCTTCAACATGGTGTTCGAGCTCTTTTTGAAGACAACGATGATATTCAGGCTATTCGTTATGATGAGCAATCCGTGGAAGAATTAATTACCGACGCAGAACAGAGGGATGTATCTCCTAACAGAAGATCAGATAGTACTAATAATCGCACGTTTGGGTTTACTCGTATTTGGGTGAACAACAAAGAAAAGAGCACGGCTATAGAAAGTGAAAGCCTAAATAAGAGCGATGCTTCAGTGCAGGATGATGATATTTGGCTAGACATATTGCGACAGCGAGAGCAGGTCATTCCAAATAGTTCATTTTCTAATGATGATGGTCGAAAACTTAGGCAACGAAAATCAATCATCTATGAAGAAGGTGGGTTTGTTAGTAGTTCTGATGATGAATATAATGCGGGTAATGTCTCGTCCGATGGATCTTCTTCTTATGATATAATAATGAACACTTCAGAGCAAGGTGAAGAACAGATGATTAATAAGCAGCGTTCTTCCCGATTACCAGTTACTGAAACTAATCAACGAGAATCATTTGACGAAGGACTTTCTTATGTATGGAGTAGGATGAGAGCGTTATTAGCAGAATATCCTTCCCAAGAAACGCATGACTTAGATGTATGTACGCGTTTGAAGGCAGCATCTAATTCCATGATTCCTATTGATCCCAATCAAACGGGAATTTGGAAACCACGGTATGTTAGGAACTTTCAGAAAGATGACAGTCTATTCGCGCATAAGAATTTCTTAATTGCCAATAGGATCCCGAAACATGTTTTTGACAATTTTCTGGCAACTTTTTTCGATGATAGAAATGTTACTTGTAAGTGTTGTGGGATTGAACATGTGCCCGGTCGGTGTCCATTGAACAAGGTACCTTTAGAGATTTGCTTTCTTTGTGGTACTCCACACTTCAGTGGTAAAGAAATTTGTCCTTTGCTCAGAGACAAAACAGCAGTGAAGATTTTGAAAAGTCTGTTAGCGAATTCTCGAGAGCCCCTCCTAACAAAGGTGTTGGCTCTCGAAAGGCTGAATGGCTGCTTGTAAAACAATGGTGGATCATCTTTGTCAATGAATGATTCGATGCTAAAATAATTTTGGATGAATAATAGTGATTAAACGAATATATAATGTTTTGCATCTTTCCGAAATCACCACATTAAGTAATGTTTGACAATATATATTGAACTAAGGGCTAATGAAGTAAGTTAACTGAAATTGTGGTTTCGTCTTCAACAAAATTAAGTTGGTTTTATTATAAATCTTCATTACTAGTCCTTAACTTCGCGTATATTTAAGTCAGCATGTAGTATAAGAGTAACTCGAAAACACTAATCATTAAGTTTCGGGATCGTATAAAAAAGGCAAAGGTTTTTGTGAAAGACACTGCCAGACTCGGTGACCAGTTGGAAAAAAGAGAAGTAGGTTTTCTTAGACACTTCAGCCGGTGGAATTCTAATAGATAAAGCAATTAACGCACTTTCACCTGGTTGAACTTGATGTGTTATAGGTAAAGTAGAGCTGTTGTCGTCACTGGTGAGCTTATCACCACCGTTAAATTTCAAGGACAAAGGCGCAGGCCAGGCATTTAGAGAAATATTTTTCAATTGCCAGATTTTAATACAGGACGAGTTTGGTCCAGGATTTGCGGGAACAAGATAGTCTTGTACGAGCTGGAAATCGTAATTGAGTTCTTTGGGCTTAAAATCTGATGGGTAACTTGAAGTAGAAGAACGGGTTAAACAAATCATTTCGTGATTAAAATGAAATGTATGATTCACACATTCGAAGCAAAGGTCGAAATCCTTACACACTAGACATCTGTAGCGGTTTCCCACGATGGGATGAGCATGACAAGAATCACATTGAGAAGAACGATGAACCAATGATGCGTGAGAAAAATTGGTTTCAGAAGAAAAGCAAGGAGGAAATTTGAAGGATGGAATCCCATTGGGATACGGTTTCGTTATACGAACAAAACTATGAGTTTTTGTATGCTCATTTGAAAGAAAGCAAGAGCTACAAAGATCATAATCATCACAAGTACCGCATTTGAGACGCAAACTTCTTATAGGCTGTTCACAAGCATCGCATATGGCATACATAAAATCCGAGGATCTCATAACTGGAGATGACAAAGCCGAAGGCACATTCATTACGGCTTGGGAAACCTTCTTAAAAGACGGTTTCAGACAAGAGTGAGTGAATTTCTGGTTGCTGTAACAAGATCGACAGACATCAAAGTCTAGGCAATCTTTACAATGAAAATAAACCTGGTCATAGATCAGCTTTAGGCAATAATTACAAGCAATGGAAGATGATTGCTCGTTAAAAGTGAACTTGGTAGAAGAAGTAACATGACATTGCAATCCCGTACTATTGGATTTTGAGACAGTCGAGTGATCAGTAAAAGTACTCATAATGTAAGGATCGTAAGGGTAATAACTTAGAATAACGTTTCAAAGACTTTGTAAAGAAGAAAATATAAAATATGGGATACAGCTTAACACACTATGCGAGTAAAGCTTTGTAATAGAAGAATATCGTCAAGATCCAAAAGCCAAATAAAGATGCGAAAAAACGAATTGAAAACACAGACAAAGCGATTCTGAACTGTTAGTTACTTTATCTTACTATTAAGAGCAAAAAGAAAAACCGCAATGTACGATGATGATGTATTTGTTTATGAAAGAATAACTCGCAAACACTAAGAGTAATTCAATTCAAAGACGGAGCAAAAGAAAATGAACGATACGCAAAAGTTATAAAAGACTCACAGAGCTAAAATACCTTTACGTTTTTCTGTTGATCTTTATTGCAGAAGGAACAACATACCTTGAGAAAGAATAGACGCTTGTATTAAAAGGATTGAATTCGGATGTTAAGAAAGCAAGAAAGAAGGTAAGAACGTTTTGGAGACAAGATATGGTTAGTTCGGGCTGTTTGAAAGTGAGCACAACACTACTTACTATCTTTCACACTTCGTCTCTTTGCATACGTCGCTTATCAAACGAATTGTGAGTAGAAGCATAATGATTACAATAATTACCTTTAGATAATATAAATACTTATATAAGCATATTGTATAGTATGCGTTGATAAGAGCATAATGTATTTATTAAAAGCATGGTATTGCAATGATTTGTCTAATACGTGCAGTGCAACAAATAGGAACCTAATAATGGAAGTATCAAGAAAATTATTATAACAAACTACCTTTATACAGTTTAGTTCTATTAGATTCAAGATCGTCAAAGCACTAGAATGCAGGATGAAATATCCTTAAAGACCAACCACATATCGATTGTCGGCGAGAATAAATGAAGTCTACGTTCTACAAGAATATGTGAGAAGAACAACTCGTAAAGAACGATTATGTCAATTGATGATTGAGAAAGTCATTATGTCATGTAACGTCAAAAGACTCATGATCAAAGGACTCATGAATTCAAACATTAATACTATAATGTCTCTCTGTTTTTTCAAACACTCCTCAAACTTGTCATCAAGCATTTCTATACTGCCTGCTGCCTTTCCTACTTTACCATTGAAGCAAGGCCGTATATTGCAAAGTAGTATACGAAAGCAACACGCTCGATTTTTATCTTCTAGAATAACCTTGGATTCACAGTTTCAACGAAAGAAAGCATATCTTTTTCCAAAGCGATTTCCTATTCATATTTCTTCTCCTTCTACCAGCAGTCATTACACCACCATGAGTCGAGAACAAGAACCCAAAATCTTAGATGTCAGTGACCTCGAAACCAAAGATGCAAAGTGGACTAGTTTGAAAAAGATTACTTGGCAAGATCAAAGCGGTAAAACCAGGGCTTGGGAAATGGCTGAACGTACCACGCGATCCAAGAGTGGTATTGACGCTGTTGCCATTTTAGGTATTATTCCAATTGATGGAGAGCCTCACGTTTTGTGTCAAAAACAATACCGCCCTCCACTAGGCAAAACTTGTATTGAAATTCCCGCTGGGCTCGTGGATTCAGACGAATCGCCTGAAGAAAGCGCTGTTCGTGAGCTTCGTGAAGAAACTGGTTTTGTTGGAGTCGTTAAGGAGGCTACAACCATTATGTATAATGATCCAGGATTAACAAATGCCAACTTGAAGATCATACTTGTAGACATTGACATGTCTAACCCCGAAAACCAGAATCCACAACAACAACTGGACCAAGGCGAGTACATCACCAATTTCCCTATCAAGTTGTCTTCTCTTCAGGATGAATTGTTTTCCCTTGAGAAACAAGGATTTGCTGTGGACGTTCGTCTCTCGACATTTGCCTTGGGTATGCAGGCTGCTTTCAAGTACTTTGTAAAGTAACTTGATCCTTTTCTGTTGTAATTATATCCAACAAATGTACTTTACATACTTTTATTATTCATTTATGAAGTTTCTATGTACCCATAAATAATACTTTTTTGTTATTTCTGTATCATCAGATCATGAACCGTTTTTATTCACTCGTTGACTATAAATATGTTCCCAGTATGAAGGCTAAAGTAAGATCTAATACAATTTATGCAATTCAAAACATATAAAAAGAAAAAACAAAACAACAACAAAGAAAGGTCTCTAATGAAAGGTATTTAACAACGCACTCCAAGCATACTTTTGATGGTAAACATCGCGTAACTCTTGAAATGCAGCAGCGTTTGCAAAGGGTAATCTTGTCAAAGGATCCATATAAATGGCTCTTTTTCCTGTAACTGCACATTCCGCAAGAACATTATCTGGCAAAGGGGGTGTTTCCAATGGGCCTTGGCTAAGAGGATGCTCAAGAGGAGCCACGTAATAATTTCCGACTTCTTTTTGGTTTTCCGAGTTTTCCGTTTTGGTAATAAACTTCAATATTGGACCTTGTAGCCTTCGGTGCTTTGCAGCACTTCTGCGCAATCGTAGCTTTCGTTGTTCTTCGTAATTGACATAGTTTCGCAACGAGCCAATATTAAAAGCCTCTGTTTTTGCAGCCTCTTCTAATCGTTGCTGCTGTGTCAGTCTAAACTTTGTTCGATCACCACCGGCATGAACTGTATACTTTCTTCTTGGTCGAGCTTCTTGTAACCTATGCTCGGTAGATTGTGTCATACGAATCGTATGCATTCTAGAGCTTGTTCTTCTCGAGGACGGATCCAATTTTTGTTTCTTATATGTCTTTTTGACTATTCCCGGTTCATTCTTTTCTGCTACTCTTATCTTGGGAGTTCCAAGAGATTTCTGCAAGTTGGTGATTCGACTCCTTTGTAAACGTCGTTTCTCTGATTTTTCTTCTTGACGAAGTATCTTCTCTTCTTTTTGTGCTAGTTCCACTTGTTGCTCTTCCTCGTTTTCTTCCGATCCGCTGTCTTCACTTGAGATCTCAATATCATGCTCAGCGTCGACTTCTCTTTCAAAACTGTACTCTTCATCTTCTTTTTCAGATTCTTCTTCTACAGAAGCCCTTAAGTGTTCTTTTTCTAGTAAATCCCGTAATTTATTGCCGGCATTTGCACGTCTTGAGCGACCAGCAACCAACGACTCGCTTTCCGACATGGCAATCGTCTGAGCGAATCCTTTTTGCTTCACGAGACCGAAACCAATATGAAAGTTACTAACAATTGTTTATTTACAACGAATTCATCAATTTCTTAGATTTCTTATTCTCACGGTGCTTGCTTGGTGGAATTGCGATCTACAACGTGCTGTGGTGTTTGGTATGCGTTCTGTAGCATCGCTGCCAATTACGGATTGTGGTTAATAATCAACGGCCATGATAAAAATTTAATTCAATCTTTAGTTAAACAAAAAAAATCTTTTTTTACAGAAATGAGAAAGTGAAAATGAAAAGACATAAAAACTTTAGTGGAGGTTTGGTTTTGCGGCCGAGTTTGTTTGTTAAAGGCATTGCACCGCGAAATCTGATCTGACGTTCGGTTTGGACATCATCCGCTCGTTCCCTCCGCGCATCTTTAACCTAACCACTACACCACTACTTGAAGAAAAGAGAAAAATAATAAAAAGGAGACCGTCTTTCAAATTTTTTTTGGTTGGAATTTAGTTTTTAAGGGAAATATTTGGTATCTTTGCAGGGATTGCTTCATCTTCTCAATTTCATAATTTGCCTTTGGCAGGCATAGTACGTTGTTATTCCAGAAATTTAGGTACAGATGCATAAGTCAGCTTCTGATGGCATTAAGTTTTCAACAATGAGCTCTTCTAATATGGATACTGGTTCGCTTGACATGTCAGAGTTGAAAAACGACTTGGACAATTTGCTTGAATCTTCATTAGAGAGTAGCGGAGTAGGGGCTAGCTCTTCTTCGACATCTCCATTTTATGATGCATCCAATTCCGACAAAGTTTTCCCGGGTAGTAAAAATAATAATCTACATAGACTAAAAAATAATACTTTACTCTCGGGAACAAATTCGCAATTTAAAGATTTGTCAAATGAATTTTGGCCTGGTCTAGGTACAGGATCTTCTTCTGTGCATGAACCTACAAATGTTGAACGACACAGGAGCTCTTCTTTGTCAGCGTATGATGAACCAGCGAAGACGGTTCCTAAATTGGCAGTTCCTCAATCTGCTTCTTTGGCCGTCTCTCCTCCTACGAACAGGACTCGTACGTCTTCTCTTTCTTCTTCTACCAAATACGATCCTTCGATTCCATGGACTTCTAATCTTTCAGTAGCTCCTCCCTCAGCAGCTTCGTCTTTGAAACAGCCTATTTCATCTATGTATATACGTCCGTCTACAGATGCACCATCTGCATCTGAGCCTAATCGGCAAAGATCTTCTTCAAACAGTGGAACAGCTTTACCGAATTCTGCGGCTTCTGAAATTATTTCAAACAGAGACCCGGTTATTAGTATGAATTCATCTGATAACTCAAATGCCCCGGCAGTAAATAAGCGCTCCAAAGGCTCCAATCGGTTACGCTCATACACGCTGCCTTGGAATCCACGCGCATTTAATTCCGCTGGTGGTTTTATGGCTCCTTCTGTCGCTCAAAACAGTGCTCTCCCTTCTGCATCTTTGAGCCCAAATCAATACAATTCATATAATCAACAATTTTCATCAGTTCCTGTTGATACAGGTTTGTCTACGGATTCCGGAATGAACTCGTCTGCTTTACCATATTTAAATCATGGAGGTTTGGATCAACTGAATCCTTCTCAGGTATGGCCATCCGACTTGTCTCATTTGTCGCATAGTTTGCGTGCAGGCCGTCCTGCTTATGCTCCTACGGGTAACCCAAGCAATGATCACTTGGAACCAGGTAATGGTTTGAAGCATGTTGGTCACAATGCTGAACGTTTAGACCCGTCTTTGGATTCCCATTTTGGTTTGGCTGATGCGCACACTAATTTTCATTCTAAAAATTTGCAAAGCGGTTTTGCGTATCAACGACCTCAGGCTTATGGCTTAAGCAATCCTCTATTTAATCCACAGAGTTCGATGGCTCTTAAAGGTTTATCATTTGAATCACCGGAACGACATGGTGGTATGGACGTCGTTCCAGAGCTTCCACCGGTGAGTTCATTAAGTTCAAGGTCCCAGACTATGTTAAATTCACGCCGTCGATCACAGTCTTTATCATCTACTCTTACACATCCTCCTACGCCTGCTTTATCATCAATTGGAGGATTGGTTGAACCCGTTGACCGTGGTTCGCCAAGAGCGAGAGGGTCGCCTTCTTACAATCCTTCTTTTTTGACCAATGCACCTTCACCTCTTAGTACGAGTACCAGCAGTATTAGAACCTCTACGCCTGATGCTAGTAGCACTGGTATCAGTAATACAGGGATGTCGAAAAGCGGATCTGACATTAATACTTCAGGTTGGAGTGGTGTAGGTGATGCCACTATTGGAAATCTTACTCAGTCAGAACCTACACATGCTTTGTGGGTCGGTAATCTTCCTGCGGGCATCTCTTCGGATACGGTTGTTGCAACTTTTGCTTCTCATGGCAGCGTGATCAATATAAGGATGCTTTCTCATAAACATTCCGCTTTTATTAATTTCGACAGCGTCAATACCGCCAAGTATATTTTGGAAGAATTGAATGGAAAATGTATTTTTTTGGATTCAAACCCCATTTGTATGGGATTTGCCAAGGTTTCATCTTCAAGTACTGAGAATGTACATTCAACCGTTGATGGATTGAACAAGGCTTTTTCTAACGTGTCATTTGTTACCTCATTACGAGAAGTTTATGATGATATTATTGGTGTTATAAAATCGTTTGGGTTTGATGATCTTTCTAATATACAGCCTATTTTAGATACTGCTTGTGACTTGACTGAATTTACAGCCCAAATACCATCTATTTCTAAAGCTTTTAGTAGCCGCCGGTTGAATGCTCCTAAGCTTCGACAAGTTCGTAAGCGTATTGATAATGGTCTCTGCACTCAAGAGGAAGTTGAGGAAATTGCTATTAACTGGTTGGATGAAGTATCAGATCTTGCTAGTGATCATCTTGGCAATACGGTTGTACAGAAACTCTTTGATTACTGTTCCGATCCGGTAAAAGAAATGATGTTAGAAAGAATTGCTCCACATCTTGCGCAAATTGGAATTCATAAGAACGGTACTTGGGCTGCTCAGAAAATTGTTGATGTAGCCTCTACAGATTCTCAAATGCTTCTTATAGCAAAGCATTTACAGCCATATGTGCCTCTTCTTTTTGCAGATCAATTTGGCAATTATGTGGTACAAACATGCTTACGATTTGGTTCGCCAATGAACAATTTCGTATTTGAAGCCATTATGAATCAATTTTGGGTAATTGCTCAGAGCCGTTATGGTTCCCGTGCTATCCGCACTTGCTTAGAAAGTCCTGATGTTATTGAGGAACAGCGTGTGTTGGTAGCTGCAGCAATAACTGTGTATTCGGTACATTTAGCCATGAATGGTAACGGTACACTTTTATTAAACTACCTAATAGAAAACATGAACTATCCTCATGTAGCAGAACTTTTAACGCAAAGATTCACGAAGGATATTGTGCGAGTTTGTACTCACCGCCTGGCCTATAGCTCTTTGTTGAAGATTCTTTCCATGCCTCAAGAAGGAACAAAATGTACCGATATGGTTGTTGAAGTTATTTTGGGTAAATCGAACGAATTATATGAGACTGCCTTGGATAAAATCATTACGGACCAAAGTTATGGTCCCTCGTTTCTTTATAAGCTTATGACAATTGAAACGATTTCACCGACATATAGGCATGCTTTGCAACAAGCTGTTTCTAGCTCACTAGAGAGGATGGAAGATCGAGGTTCCTCTGAATTTAAGAAGCTCTATGAACTTTGCCATTGAAGTCCACAAGGTACATTTAAGAGGTCCGAATTTTTATACGAAAGAAAATGAACAAAGAAATTTACCTGCAAGACTTGCGTTTAATGATCTAGAGTTACTTCACACTAACGAAAAAAAAAGGAACTTTCGTCAAAAAGCTATGTGTTTTTGTTACCACTTTCTCTTTCTGTTAATTTCCCCTTATATATTAGTTATGAATTAAAATTGTTATGTCTTCAAATAGAAACATGTTTTAGTGTTGTACAACCATTGCTATGTATGGTCATTTCAGATTTGTTGAACTGTAGGTTAATTTCATAGTTTACTGTAAGTTGAAGGTCTTGATTTTTTTTATTGTTAGAGGTTTATTTTAGCAACTTCTCTAAATTGTATATTTAAAAGAGTACGATTTTCTTTTTACTAGCAATATAGTAGCATATTTCATCCTAATAATATTTTCTATACCCTAAGTGAATCCAGTGGAATGTATTTGTCCAACACCGCACAGGGAGGCCATCGCTAGTGGAGTAAAAAACGACTGATCATAGGGCGGTTGATAATTAAAAAAGAGTTTTGGATTTATTAACAATCAAGTAAGCTAAGCAAGCGTGTAAAGGAATGAACAGAAATGTTGAGAAAGGATGGCAAACTCAAATTCGACCTAATGAACGACAAAGTATTGCTTTACAGATGTAAGAAAGAATGGAGTATTTCTCTTAATACTAACCATATATAGAGCCCAAACGCTGAGGATAATTTCCCCATCCATCTCAGAGGTTCAGTTAATGAATATGGCACTTTCCTTTGAAAGACAAGCATTTGACGGAGCCAATAGTAAGGTATGTTATCAAATTACAGTAATCAACTGATTAACATACATTTTAGCATGAATATTTGACGACTTGCAGTAAAAAAACAGCTCAACTAAGAGACCAAATACGTGAGCATTTGCAGGCCGCTCAAATGAAACAAGCACAAAATTATAGAAACAATGGAAATATAAATACTGTACCCCAAGTACCCCCTGCTACTGCTGGAAGGATGGCAACTAATTCAAGAGTTCTGCCGCGTATGCAAAACCAAACCATGCCAATGCAACCTGGAGGTGTTCAGCAACAATTTGCTGGAAATGTTAAGCTTACACCTCAGCAAAGACAACTTTTATACCAGCAGAGTCAGCTCCAACAGCAGCAGCAACAACAACAACAACAACAACAACCACCTCAACCGGTAAGTGATCCTAGTCAAGGTCGTACGGCTCAACCTCGTGTTCCGCCAGGATTTTCGCAACAGCAGTTGAACAACCTTTGTGCCCAAATATCTACATTGCTAGCTCGTACTGGAGCTCCTCCTATACCTTTGCAGAAACTGCAGAGTATGCCACCTGCGAGACTTATATCACTTTATCAAAATCAAGTTCAGAAATTCCGTCAACTTCAACAATTACAGCAACAACAGCAAAAGCAGGCTCAGCAACAGACGAAACAGCAGGGAAATGCTCCTTTTAATACTGCTAATAATGCTGGCCAAACGTATTCTAATATGACTAACCAACAACAAACACAACCACAGGTTGCTCAACAACCACGCCCTGCGAATGTTCCAAGTAATGCCAGTGTTAGGCAAAATTTGGAAATGTTGAATATACCTGTTCCAAAGCAGTTGTTTGCTCAAATTCCAGGGTTACCATCAAATATTAAATTATGGAGGGATGTAATTGAACTTGGGAAAAATCAACGTCTAACGCCTGAACAAGCAAAAGCTATTGGGATCCTTTATCAGAAGCATATGCAAGTTTTACTACAGCATCGACAACTAAAAATGCAATCCGCACGTGTGAATGCCCAAGCTTCTCAAACTCCCCAAGCTCCCGAAAAATTTGGTAATGTTCCTGTTGATACTGGTGTACCTGCTACATCTCAACAAGCTTATGCTCAACAAATGAGGAATGCTAATGTTACAAACCAAGCGGTAAACCCTCAAAGTGGTAATATCCCATTGAACGTCGAAGCTGTTCCTAATCCTGCTAAACCAAATTATCAAAATTATGCACCTAGTACGGCACGTGCAACTAGCCAGTCGTTGAAATCAAATGTATCACCAACTGATGTCCCCAACGTTGCCGCTTCGAATGTTGAGCTAAACCCAACATTTAATGCTTCTGTTAGCCCTCCATCTTACCCTCTAAAATCCTCGGATGTCCCAAGTGCTCCTCCAGTGGCTAATCAACCTGCAGAGAAGCCTTTTGCAAATCCAACTACAAACCCAACTACTTCCGGAAATGTAAGTGCCTATATTGTACAACAGCTTTTAGAATCCGGGGGAACTATGGGACAACAAAAGATGACAGTTCGAATTCGTGAATTAACGGAAAGAGTGATGCATTC
This sequence comes from Schizosaccharomyces lindneri, assembly GCA_029532395.1. Lineage (NCBI taxonomy): Eukaryota > Fungi > Ascomycota > Schizosaccharomycetes > Schizosaccharomycetales > Schizosaccharomycetaceae > Schizosaccharomyces > Schizosaccharomyces lindneri. Next base: position 41,269 of record JARFMH010000015.1, on the reverse strand, counting down.
TATGATCAGACCTATTCCGCTAGAACTTCCCCATGACCAAAAAGTTATCATTGCTGAACTTGTGAAATCCGCCTATCCAATGTTTAGTAGGACGAATCAATTGATATATTTGTTTTACTGTCTTACTGCTAATGAAGAAGCGACTGTTCAATTAATACAAATGCGTCATATTTTTAAACTACAGTTAGAAGGTCTACAACAAGGTGTCTTTACCAGCACACCTCAAATGATGGCAAAGATAAAAGAAAAAACGAGCCGTTACTTCGCGTACGTGAGAACTCAGTTAATTAGGCTGCATCATGAAGTTAAGGTAAACGGTCAAAGTCTAACCGCTGCATTGGCTCAAATCTCAACGTCAATGAGAGGTTCTTCTGCTCAACAGCAGCATCAACAACAACAAAGGAACCCAAAGCAACATCAGGCTCAGCAAATCCCTCCACAATACCAGCGCGCTGCTGCCGTGCAACCACAGAACGAATTTATGAATAAAGCTCAGACTGCCTCTTTGCCGTCCCATATAAGAAACGTACCGAAACCTCCTAATGACTCTAATTTGGATGAACCTCAGCTTAGTCTAAATGTTTTGACTAAAGCTCAACAAGAAGCTCAGTTAAAAGAGAAGGCAATATCTGAAGTCATGAAGCATAGTCTTAGACCTGAAGATCTGAAGTTACCTGTAGGAAAAAGGAAGAAGCTTGAGCATGCTTCACCACCGGCTATTATTCCTACCATGCAAAAACCCTCTTTCAGGACTCCTGAAGGGAATACCATGGCTGCAGAGGAGACTCCTGTTTCAAGTTCATTGGTGAATGATGGGTTTAATGAGACCTCGGCAAAAGAAACTGAGTCGTATAAAGCCAGAGAAGAAGCTACTGCGAATCCGCTTAAGTATGCTATAGACGCGTTTGTAACGCTTGATCATGAAGATGAAATTTCGGCTGTGAAGAGTGGTTTAACACCAACTTCGGCAATCAAAACTCCTCAGTCCTTTTTTATTCCTTCTTCAACGCCTGATCTCAATGCTGGTAAGAATTCTTTGAGTCCAGCTAACATCTTAACTGTGGAAGGCAAGTTTGCTTATGATGATGATGCAGAATTATGGGCCGATGGTATTCAAGATAGCAATACTGGAAATGAAACAACGAAAGCTAATGGTAGTGGAATGGACATGGATGTGAAGAATGAGTCAATGGATACAGATTCTGCTTATAAAATCCCAGAAGAGGAATCATTTGTTGAGTTAACTGATAATGAAAATGACCCGTGGAATGATTTTATTCGAGAAAAACAACTGACAGCTAAGCGAAAAGAAAGAGGAGAGGAACTAAATGAATTTACCCCTATGAATCCCTCGAATATATGGCAGGTTGTAATATGAGTATTAGCACGATGACCGTTATTTGATTTAGTTTCATGACACTTCATGGAGATTGTTTAGAATCCATTCATGATGCTACAATAAATAAAAAAAAGGAAGGAAAAAGAAAGTCTTCTATAAACGTTTGGAACTTCAAGAAGAGAAAAAGAAAGCTCCCTTACTATGCCAAGAGGTTATTTGTTTATGTTTCAAGTAGTAAATGCTTATGTCGGTAAAGAATGCTTTTGTAGTATTTAATTTATTTTTTGTTACTATCTTCTTTCTATGAGACGATTACTTCAGCTTCTCGTTTCAGAATTAAACAATCCAGATTTAGTATTTCTTTCTGTTTCTGATTTTGATCTGTATAAACAAATCAGTTGACTTAAAAATCCACGAAAGACTGACGTTCAATTTCGTTTATTTAATTCAGGTAAGACTCTCGTTCGCTTTTGGTACAACAAAGAAAGCTAAGTTTCTTTGTTACTGTACGAAATGGTGAACAAAGAATTTTAAATAGGCTATTCATATTATATATATAGTTATTTCAGATGCCAGAAACTCCTTTCAAAAAACTGAACTACAGTTAGATTATTCTTGAAGAGAATACAATACTTAATTTAAATTAGACTGTTCATTTAATCAGTCCTATTCTTTCAACTTTAAAAACTTCTTTCCGTACTGATTCTTCCAATTAATAAGTCTTAATTGAGCTGTATAGTAAACAAGCATTTGGTTTGGATTATGGACTTGTCGAAGCGAAAACCACCTCCGTTGAGACTCCAAGATGCAAGGAATATGACCTTTATAGACTCAGTAAAAGATTCTTCTTATGCAAGAAGTCCCGTTTCATCTCCCACGTCTCCTTGGCATGTTTCAGACAAATTGATCAGTGCTATATATCAAGAATTGAAATCCCCTAGCTCTCCTTGGGATAAGAACTTTTCCCAGCAATCGCCATGGCTACTTGCGAATAGTTTAATGCCTCACGATGAAGATAGTCCTTTACTTCCTTTAGTTTCACCATTGAATCTAAAAACCAGAAGCCAGTCAATGATGTCTAGAAAAAAATCCAAAGTCAGAAAGCAGTCTCCTACATCCCAAGTGTATTCAAAAGAAATAGGAGCTCTTAAATATCCAAAAGTGATTAAACAGAGGCTTTCACTTGCGACGGATGAAAGAAGTTCAGACGTAAGAAAATCCGGTGATTGTTCGACTAGCTCTGCTACTGGCATCAAATCTACACGACAAAGTGCAAGTTATAAGTATTCTCCTCGTGACTTGGAGTTTCTTGACATCGAAGATTTGTCGTCACGAAAGAAAATTCCTATCAAAGAACGCGAGAACGTCGGTACCCGCATGTCAAACGCTTACAGTCGTATTAAGTCTGCTGTTAAGGACAGAACAAATGGATCGATCCCTAAACGTTCTAAGATGAAAAAGAATATTCAACATTTGGGTCTAACTGAATATCACGGATGGGAACACCATTCTTGCGATTGGTTATAACCTTGTACTCAAACTGCATACTTCGATTATCTTTCCATTTCCCCATATTCTGTACATTAATTTACGAATTTTCTGACCATTATCATTTAACAACTGCGTTAAAGCATGATTGACTGTGTCCATGTATCGCAGGTTGTTTAACGGCTATTTACTTTTCTTCTAAAGTCCAATGACGGTTCTACTCATCTTTTATTTATGCCATCTGAAGTGACATCGCCATTTGCATATTCTTCTACTAACGTTTTCTATATATCTATAATTACGGAATATTTACGGACTTATGAATGTAATTTAATGAGTAGTGTTACTATGAAAATCATGATTAATCTGATATTATTTATACAAATACATTCTTTACAGCAGTACATTTTTTAGAAATGTAAGCTCGCAATAGTCAACTTAGTTAACTTGTACAGCCGGATGATCCACATCTTTTTCGGCGTTCATTTGTAGATCTCGGTTGTTGATTGTTACACTCTTTGTCATGTTCGCCGTTTTGTAGATTCCAACCAAGCGTGATGACAATTCAAACATATTGCTTCGCAACGATATAACAATAAACTGGGCATTTTTTGTCCTTTCTTTAATGTAATTGGCCACGATCGACACATTTTTAAAGTCAAGAGCAGCATCAATTTCATCCATAACGTACAAGGGAGTCGGTTTATAGCTATGTAAAGCAAATACTAGGGCTAACGAGCTCAATGTCTTTTCACCTCCAGACAAATTTGAGATATTTTTCCAAGATTTCTTAGGTGGCATAATACTAAATAAGACACCTTCAGAAAATGGATCCAAACTGTCAACGAGTTCAAGTTCAGCATTACCACCCATAGTGATGATTTGATACATAGCTTTCAATTTTTGAGAAATAATGCTGAAACCTTCCATAAATTCGTCCAATCTTTGTGTTTGTAAATCTGTAACAGTTTGTTTTACATTATTCCTCTTTTGTGTCTCGGCTTCAAAGTCTGTAGCTTTCTTCTCAGCATCTTTTGTACATTTCAAATAAGACTCTAGAACACCCACATCTACTTCTTTCTCTTCTGTTTTTCTCTTAAATTCAGATATGCCATCGTACAATGATTGTTTGTTTAGGGAAGCAAGCTCGTCTTCCGAAAATTCTTGAAACTCAGGAGCCTGCATTTCGGACTGATCGTATTCTCTCAAGTCATGTAGTACTAATTCTGAAAGCAACTTCCGTATTTTCTTCTCGGCATTTAAAACGTCGGCATAAGCACTTTTTTGTTCAGTCAATTTGTTTTCAAGATCTAACCTCTCGGCTTTCATAGAATTTATCTCTTTAGATTCAAATTCTACGCGGTTATTAAGCTCACTGATTGAATCATCTAAATCATGAATCATATTACTTAGTTTATCAATTTTACCGGTATATTCCTTTGTTTTCTGGCGAAGTAAACTCAACTCATTCTCGTTCATCTCAATGTCCTTTTCTGTTGTAGAGATATCAGATTGTAAGGACTCCAGCTCTTTTGCGATTGAATGGACACGTTGTTCATTTTTCCTCTTCTCAAAATTGATATTTGCTATTTTTTCCTTAACAAATTTATGCTGTTCGTGTAGATCATCAACCTTAGACTTTTGTATGCGATACTTGATACCACCAATTTGCATAATTTTATCCTGAAGTTCTCTCACTTCAGCAACAACTCCAGCATTTGAATCATTAATGCTATCTATTTGTTGCTGAAGTTTCTTTAAATCTGTAGCAAGCTTTTGCTTCCTATCGTGTAAGCTCCGTTCATCTTTTGAAGCCATACGGCTATTCGAGACTTGGTTTCTAGCACCTTCAACCAAGTTATTGAACGCAGATAAGTCTAGATGAAGCTTGGATATTTCCAATTCTAAAGATGGAATTTCATTTTTTATAATGTCGTTCTTTTCCAGAAGAGCTTGTAATTGTTCAGATACTTGTCGGTGTCGATTTTCCGCATCAGTAGTTTGAGTCTCTATGTTGTTAAGGGCAACTGGAGATATTTCGGCGGGTAGCTGAGAAGCCATACCACCCTGCTTTACTCGGGTCCCACCACCAGTCATGGTACCAGACTTATCAATTAGCTGCCCGTTAAGAGTGACAACCCTCCAACGTGTCTTACCAAACGCAATTCTGTTAGCCTGTTCCAAATTATCAGCAACAAGGGTGTTTTGCAATACACTATAGAAAGCAGGAGCAAAAATGTTGTCTTTATAACGAAGTAAATCGAATAATCTTGGGACATTCTCAGGAGTTTGTATAGGTTTCAAGTTCTTTTCCTGTAACGCACCCAAAACTATAAAACTAGACCTTCCTAAATTATTGGACCTTAGAAAGGCTATGCATTTTTGACCGACCTCCAAATTATCGACCACTATGTGATTTAATGCAGGACAGGCGGTGGATATGGCGACATCGTACTTACTATCAATTGTAGCTAGATCCCCTAGCCGTCCATGAAACCCTGCCAACTGACCAGAGTCATGTAAGGTTTGTAGTCCTCCCAAGACATTTCCTCTTGAACGTGAAGAGCTAAGAGTGGATCTAATTTCCTCAAGCTTTACACGACTTTGAGCAATGATACGATGTAATTCGCCTTTTTTCTGTTTTAAATCAGAAACGTTTCTTGTAAGATTTTGGGATTCCTTTTTCATGAAATGGTGGTGAGTCTTCTTTGAGTTAAGAAGTTGTGTTTTCTCCTTCTGTTCTGCCAGCAATTTCTCAAGAGAATTTTTAGCATTTTGCTGTTCTTCATTTGAGTTCTTCTCTTGCTCTAACAACATATCTAGCTCTGCCTTTGTGACCTGTTTCACTGAATTTAGCTCATTGATTTTCTTTTCAGAAGGTGCCATCAATTTCTGCTTTTCTTCAATTGCATTAGAAATTCCTTCAGTCTTCCCACAAAGAGATTCACGGATTTCGTTAAGCTGTTCTTCTTCAGCAGACAGCTTGGACACAATTTCCTCCATTTCTTGTGTTAAACGATGATGAAGGTCACCGTGGGTATCTAAAGAATATTCAAGCTCTGATTTATTTGCTGATAAAGTTTCAAGCTGTTTTTGGTTCTTTTTCTGTTTGGAAGATAAATGCTTCCACTTTTCTTCAATCTTGACAGCCTGCTGTTCATACCGTTGACGTTCTCTTTTTTCCGCACGATTTGAATTTTTTAAGTCTTGAACCTTAGACTTAAGTTGAGTAAGCTCTTCAACCATTTGTGTAACAACTTTCTCATTTTCGTTAAAGTTGTCATTCTTAGATTTGTATGAATCTTCCAGTTTCTGCAACATGTTCGTTATTAAATTTCTCTTTGCATTTAGCTCAAATAGATTCAATTGATAAAGAGTATGCAGCTTCCTATTTAGATTATTTTCATCCCTCAAGATATCAAGGACGACGTTTTTAGAGCTTTCCAGCTTATTTTTCTCAGCGACGACTAACTGAAAACGGTTCTCCTTTTCGTTACAGGTATCATTTAAAGCAGTAAGTTCATTGATTTTTTCTTCAATGATGGGTTTGTATCTTGAAGTACCTATAATGTCTTCTAAATATTCAAGCAAACCATCATCACTTTCCGTTAATGCCTTTGGTTTCATTTGTGCGATAGATTCTACTTCACCTTGTAGAATCAGAAAACGCTTATGGTTCAAATCTACCCCTCGTTCTTTAAGCACATTTGAAATAGTCGAAAAAGAGCTCTCAACGTTGTTAAGAAAGTATTTGCTTACATTATTCTTGTAAGCGGATCTTCGAATAGAAAGTTCTGAACCCTCTATGTAAGTAGAATCCGGATTTACTTCTTTAAATAAAATTTCCACATCGCAGCTTTCAAGAGAAGGATGAGCAGCAGATTTGTGAATTAAAGCTGAAGCTTTGGTCTGTCGCAGTTTACTAGCACGAAATCCGAATACAAAAAGCAAAGCATCAATCACATTTGATTTACCAGATCCATTTGGTCCAACAATAGAAGAAAAAGACGGATGAAATGGCCCTATTATTTGTGTTCCTGCATAAGATTTGAAATTTTTCAGAGTTAGTTGGTATACAACAAGCCGTGGAGCAAGTATGTCAGGGTTTTCTTGTTCAGTTATTGTATCTTCTATAAGAGAAGAATCTTCTGCATTACTCGAATTTAAAGAATTGGGAGCAGAAGGCTTTGAAGGTGTTTCCTGGTTAGCTGAGATGAATTTGTTTAAAAGATTGGGACGCTCGCGTAAGGAATCTGTGATGCGTTTTTTTAAAAACTCACTGTGAAACCCTTGAGAGGGCGTTTGCTCCAATTTTACAATACGAGACGGATCCTCAGATCGACTTGGAGTTGTTACTACCTGACGAACTTGTTTCCGAGGTCTTTCAGCACGATCTGGTGTAGCATCTACAATGGAAGGAACCGAGGATGTACGAGCAGGTCCTTTATCAGACATAAAAGGGATTCCTATGTAGTTGGAATAAATGAATGAATGGTATTAGTTTGTTTCTTGGTGTAGTCTATATCTGTAGGCGTTGTGTGAACAAGAGCTATTTACTTTTCTTCGCTTATTTGAAGTTTAAATCTGTTCGCTTAATCTTAAAAATATTTCATGTAAACAAAATGGATGCGAATAAAAATGAAAAAGAAATAAAAAAAATTAATTAATGGTATGACCGGCCATGAGAGAATTTAATACCATTTTAATAGAAAATAAAGAAAAATTCAAACAAAACTTCACTGAATACGTTGATCGTTTTGATGTGTACTTTCCTCAATTTTTATCACAATGAACATGAGTTCGCAAGAATAAGCATCAATTTTTTTCTTCTTAATATGTTCGTATTTGTCAATGTCAATAAATAGAGCTTTTATATTCTAATTTTATACATTTAAATGCATTTACAACAAAAACCGAACCAAATGACACATACTGAATTATAAGGCAACCTTCAGTAATAATAATATAGTAAACAAACCAAAGACTCAGTACGTCTTACTTTGACTTCAACAGTTTTCGTAGTTACCAGACGCTAGAAGATGTAAAAGATTTATGAAAATGTTGATAAATAAGAGGATACAAATACTTTTGTCGACGGTTATAATAATGGTGTTTGTAATATGGGTATTTGACAGTGTAATGATTGACAAGGAATGGCGACTTTACATGCCTGAACTCAAGGAAATCGGCAAAAAAGAAAAAGGTGAAAAAGTTGTTGCTATAACTCCTTTAAACTACGGGGACGAGACAAAGTAAGGAAAGAATTGCTCAAAGCTTACTGCAGCACTTGCCATTGCCATTACTAACGAAACCGTTTAATAGAAAAGAATTTATGAAATACTATTGGACTGTAAGCTTAAATGAATTTCTAAATGATTCGTTTACTAATATTTGTGTAGTCCTTACATACTACACTAGCCAACTATCCAAGCCTGCCTACTCTACATGAAAGAAATACATTATATCATTATGTGATTTCTTCAGCTTCTTTATTTCCTTGTGGTGAATGCTCAATTGTTTCGCAAAAGTTAATGCGAAAGTACCCTCCTCAGATTGGGTCTCGTAAATCAGCGCTCACTTGGGGATGTAAAGTTCATAGGTAAGGCTTCTTCATTAATCTAAGTATTTTAACTAACGTTTTACTAGAAAATTCAATGAAGAGTTTAATCTGACGGTTCCTACCTGTGATGACATTGCAGCTTCATATATCATAGGATCTGGCGACTCCAAGGAAGTTACTAACCAGAACGACAATGAGCGTTTCATGGACTATACAATACTGGAGCACGGACCAGACAAGTCAGGATAAGACTACAACGACCCTTTTTGTTCACTAAATCCATTGATTTATGTTTGGTGAGATATAGCGGCTAAGCCGCTAGTTATGCAACTTAATATTTTACTTTAATTTCTTCTTTGTTAATATTATATCATTTAATGTTAAACGGTCGTGTAACATCTAATAAATAAAGTCTAATGCTTTAAGGCTGTATGGCGCATACTGCTAACGCGATCAGCTAGATTAATCGCATTACCAGAATACACTTCTCTTTTCATTTCACGAAGGAAATCTCCTTGATTATTCCATTTTCTAGCAGTACTAGATCTTTCCTCTTCATTTTTAGCACTTTCAGTCAGTTCCTCTTGTTCTAGATTACGAAGTTTCTCTACCCTGTTTTGTTCTAAACTTTGGGCATTGTTTTGCATTTCTCGTAATCGACGCTCACGAGTGTCTTCTGCGGAGGGGTCACCGGAATCGGTATGTGACCTATAATAGCTTCGTGGCCGTGGTGAAGGTGACCTAGAAAGATGTCGTCTCGGACGATAACTTTCCCTGTCGTGCCTCCGTCTGTCATGGTAAAGACGCCTTTTTTCATCATCTCGATCGTCTACATACCTTCTGTCGCGATAGTGTCGATCTTCATGTTCTTTTCTTGAATGCCGATCTGTCCTTGAACCATCTCTAGAAGAATCGTAACGTCGAGAGTCACTATAGCGACCACGTCTGTCGTAACTTTTTTCTCGTGAGCTCAAATGCCGACCACGATAATCCGATCCTCCTTTCCTTCTTTCATCTTCCATTAATTTCCTTTTCTTCTTCTCTGCTAATAACTGCATCTGTCTCTGCTCTTGTTGCTTTATAGCCAAAAGAGGATCTAATCGAATCTTGGATTGGGTGTCTTGAACGGAATTGGCATTTTGCAATGATATAAACTCAGTCTTGTTTAGAGAATGTTTCTGATCTTCCACTTTGTCACTTAAAAGGTCGTCCAATCGCCGTTTACCAAGTAAATACTCTTCCATTTCTGAGGCATCTCGTTTCGCTCCTTCTGCTGTGGGAACTGCATACATCCATTCGACTCGATCTTTTCTTTTCTTTCCTCCCGCAGCTTCTTGTAGTCTCTGGAGCTCCAAAAGTTGTCGTTCCTCTTCAATTTCTCTTCGCAATTGTTCGACTCTTTTCAGCTCTTCCTTATGAGTTTGTTCTTCTTTCCACACCCTCTCTTGATTTCTCATTAAAAGAGGGTGCCTACATACAGTTAGCTTCTGTTTCTTCACAATGTATTTTTGTTAATACGTACCAACTCTTTTTCATATTCAGATCGCCGCCTCCCATTTTGCAATTGTTATTCTAGGCTGCTTTCTCGGATGGTATGATCTGATCAATTCAAAAATATAATTGGAATAAATAACTTTCAAAGTACAAATTGTGGTGTATACAGGTGTGTCTGGGCAACTTTTATACTAATAGCATTATTCCATTTCACACCTTGTATCTCATTCAATTACCTTAAATAGGATACTATTTTCAATATTTGCCATCCCTATCCCAGGTTGTATTAACCAACTCTCATGGACCTCCACAATGACCTTTTGGGGCAAACCTTTGAAGCAGTACAGCTTCCTAATTTATTATGAAGAAGTATCAGGAATTTTGGAAGTAAGAATTGAAAGACATTAAAACTCAGCAGAGTAGCGATACATACTTAAGTAGTTTTATTTAACTGAATATTTCATTAAAATTGAAAATTAAGAATGTATTCAAAAAAGTTCTATAACCAGCAGTATATTTACTTAATCAAGTACGTGTTTGTTTGTTAGGTTAACCACCATTCGTAAAAGCAAATTGGGTGCAAGCTATAAGTATTCAAGGAAATATTCAATAAAAGCAATAGAAACGAATTATAAACCGAAAAGAGATGACTCCCCAATTCCCTACATCATCTCTTAGGTATTATGAAATAACTAAAGGTATTCTTCGAGATCTCATGAAAATATACTCAACGAGAAAAACATTTTATTAAATATTAGAAACGATAGAAAGTTTAGGAATAAGATATAGACTTTTTTTTTTTTTTTTTTTAAAGGAAGGAGGAAATGAAACCTGCCTGCCTTGTTATAAAATCCTTAATGCTGGCGAGAATGACATGAATATAAAATGTGAACAGATCTGTTCCTCACATTATAAAGTAAACAAATAAAAGAAAAACAAAAAAAAAGAGAGAAAAGGTCCAAAACTCGACTTAAAACCATATTAACAATTACGCTTCAACGATATCCCCTATCTGATCTTCCAACTTATATAATGAAATGCTTATGGTTACAAAGAAATTTTGTTCTCATCCGTGAGCACATGACATACTTCAACCGGTAGACTGGCACTTAATAATAAATCAATCCAAAACTTTTGGGGCTCCGACAATCTGTCGTTGTCACTTTTTACTTCTGAGAGTAGAAAGGTTTTCTTTTCAGCATTCCACAGGCACAAATCTGGCATACCACTTGAAGCATTTTTGTAATCTTGTGCCATAGCATGGAATATAGAAGCTAAGCCTTTACCGGGAATACAGTGTGTGACAGAAAGCAGTATCTCGAGAGAATAAGACCACTGTAGCCCTATGCATACCGGCTGATTTTCTGATTCGCGAGCATAGACTTCCTTGATGTATTTTTCAGTGGAACCATATTCAACTTCTAAAAGTCTTCCACGAATTGCGCATTCCCTTGCCGAAAAAAATAAATCTGTGGGCAAATCTAAAGGTGCTGACTGAAATGCGGATTGAAAAACACCAGGTATGTCCATAAACAAAATGTCCCAGAAAACCAAAGCAAACAAAGTCAGGAAAATACCGCTTTCAGAGTGAACAGCAGACCAACCAAGAGATGCGTAATACTCGACTGCAAACTGTTCGACTGTCAGTACTGTTCCTTTTGATGTAAGCCAAAGTGTTCGTTGCTGATTTTTATCCCCTAAATCCTTTCTTTTACCAAAAATCGTAATATTCGAGGGTTTGTTTTGGAAGTTATACGAAAAATCATGTCTCTCTATCTCGGGCGTCATTAATACCTTCTCAAGTCGCGAAAGTCTTCTCTGAAGGACAAACTGATATTTCATGTGTGTATTTTTGTCTTCAACGCCATGTACGCAGGTACAAAGAGCTCGATGTTGCCAAGTACGTAGCATACTCGCATCGGAAGTTTTGTAATTACCTTCCAAAAGTGCTTTCCTATTGTACCAAAAACCCCTTTTACCAATCAAGTAAATGTTCTGAGCAAGTAGAGTATCAAGAACTTCAATCTCAAGTTCAACTAAACGCAATTTTCCTAAAATATTTGTACCTTTATGAACCAAATAGGTATAGACGGCTCCTGGACGATAAGAAAAAATGAAGCTGTAAAGATGTTGCTTATTTTCTTCAAATGAATTCGCAAACTTTAGCATATCATCATTGATATAAGAGAGCCATTTTGGGTAAATATCGAAGAAAAGATCAACAGCACTTCCAAGAGCTTCTTCGTTTGACAAGGTAAGGCTTTCAAACAGCGGTAAAGCTTTCTTACAAAGCTCTAGCGCGTCTACATATTCCATTAAAATTGACCTGGATTCGAATATATTCGATGTACGAGATATCTGGTAAGTCGGATATATCGTTTTCTTAATTCGAACTAGGATCAAAGAAGTTAAGGAATGTTCATCATACATCGTGGAACGAAAGTATACTACGTGTATTCGGTGAAAAAGGTCCACAACGCCCCTTTTCGGCTTTACGCATTTTCCACTGTAATACAAAAGCTGCTTTTTAAGCTGCTTCGTCTGGTTATTCAAATTTCCTATTCCATTGAAGGAAAGAAACAACTGACCATCAGTATGGAGGACAGCTTGTTTTCTTGACAGGCCGATAATTGATTCAATAATTTCTTTCCTCGATTTTCCTTTTATTTTACTGAAACGAGCTACTGTTCGCAATTCCTCTGAAGTCATAATGTCTAATAAGTCCTCAATAGTCATCGAATCATCGTCAACAAAAAATCCAAATTTTATAAGACCTGCGCAGGATTCTCCTATATCCTGGCAATCCGAATAATTAAGCTGCGCAACTCGAAACCATTTATCACGCTTTCTCATGAATAGACGAACAAAGAGATATTGATCATCGCATGAAAGAGCCTTGAATTTGTCCATTACGGCTAGCTCTTCTTGCGTTAAAAGATGAGACTCATGACCGAGAACTGTGGAAAGTATTTGTTTAAACCCTAACAAGTACATGGAGCTTTCGGTTGAATTGGTTTTTAGATGTTTTTTCGGATGTTGGTTTGCCAAATTCTTCACATTTCTGATGGGATATTCATTTTCATTAGCCGGGTGTTCATCTCCTAACTCATTCTGGAGGTAGCGTTTCATTATTTCGTTTTTATTTGAAAAAATTCAATCTTAAGAGGAAGAAAAGTTACACAGTTCTTATAACTATGTCGAATCCATAAACACGATCTAAAAATACTAGAAGTTTTCACTTAAGCTAATCCTACACTTAGAATAGATTGTAGTTAGCTTGCATCCTTTGTAAACTGATATATTTGTTAACTGTTTCTAGAATAACAAAAATGGGCAGCTGATACAGCTATTTATATGCGGTTCCAAGGTGTCTTGTTTTTCATATAAAAAAAGCTAAAGATGGTACTTGACTAACACTTCAATCATTTCGGAAAAAGAAGTGACAGTTAATTTGCTGTATATTATCCTTTAATTTTAATTCTCAATTAAAGCAATTTGTTAAAACTAAACCAAACATAGTAGTTTGATTATTGTGTAGTAACTGACCAACAATTATCGTTGAAGGTCACCACCACCGTCTATTATAAAAATCGTTCAAGAAAATAGGTTTTGGCATTAACTTCGTTAGTGATATAAAGAAAACTGCGTATTATACTAATCCTTACATTCTATTCTGACTTTGCATACTGTTCAAGTTATATTTTATAACTGACAGCGAAAACGACGAACTATCACTACTCGCAATTGATTTTTCTTATTTTTCCTTGCTACTATAAATTATCTGCAAACGTTATTAGGTCTTTCTGACTGATTATTTGTTTTTAAAGTCCCAAAATGGATTTATCGTCTAGAATTTCAGAATCTCGCTCTTTGAGGAGGAGTCGCGATCCTCGAGATGAAAATGGTGGACGTATGGATAGATATTCTTCTCGTTACACAGAAAGAAGTCAATATCGAGACGATTACAGACGTCGTCACAGGGATGACCATGATTATCGACGACATCGAGATTATAGAGAGTATAGAGAGAGAAGCCCTAGAGACGAGGATCGACCAAAGAGAAGACGTTATGATGACCATGATTACCATTCTTCAAGACAGTCGTTTAGGCGCAAAAGCATAAGTCCACCACCAAGCAGATCTCGCAATTTGCAATTTATAGAACGCGAGTTGGAGCAGCTTAGGGATGTGAAGCCGATCAATGAATGGGTTCGTCAAAATTCCCAGTGGGATATAAAACCTCCTGGTTATGAGTTAGTAACCGCTGACCAAGCTAAAATGTCTGGTTTATTTCCCCTTCCTGGTGCACCTCGTACTGCTAATAGCGATCCCGAGAAACTCCTTGAGTTTGCTCGATCCGCGGCTGGAAGTATTATGGCCCCACCACCTCCTTTGCAACCAGGCGCAAGCCGTCAAGCTCGAAGATTATTTGTTTCAAATCTTCCCTCAGATTTTGACATAAACACATTCAAGCCATTTATCGAAGATTTGTTTATATCCACAACATATCATAAACCAGAAACAAGTCATTTTTCGAATGCTTATTTTTGCAAAGAAGATAATTACGCAATTTTAGAATTGTTAAGACCAGAAGACGCAACATTTTTATGGGGATTACATACCGCCCAATATGCTCCAGATGTATTAATAACTTTTAACAGGATTAAAAATTATATTGTTCCACAGATTACGGATGAGATTGCAAACCAAAGAAGCTCAGACTTTACGCAAAACGAAGTATTGGATTCTAAAAATAAAGTCTATTTCACGAACTTCCCTTCTAATTTAAGCGAACAGAATGTAATTGAATTATTTAAACCGTTTGGAGAATTACTGAGCTTTCAATTGATAAAAGACGTTGCAGACAACTCTTCAAGGGGCTTTGGATTTTGTGAATACCGTAATCCTGAGAATACAGAGAAGGCAATTCAAAATTTGGATGGGATGGAATTTAATGACAAAAAAATCAGTGTTGGCTTTTCTTGTGTTGGTTTAAATCAAAAGATACCCGAAAGTAATGTGGGAATGGTTGCTTTAACAGAACTAGCCAAAAGTGATCCAAAAACTCAAGCTACACGTGTTTTGCAAATTCACAATGTAGTCACGGAGAATGAAGCTACAGATCCTAAAGAATGTGAAGGTAAGTGGATACATTTTGGACGTAATTTAACATAGTATAGAAATTCAAGAAGCTATTGGTACTCAATTATCCCAATATGGACAAGTTTTAGATATTAAAATTCCCCAGCAAAAAGGATTTTCTGACACTCCTTCCCTCGGCATTGGAAAAGTATACGTTAGGTTTGCTGATATTGAATCGGCAGAAGCTGCCATGCAAGAAATGCGAGGTTACAAATTTGATGATAGGACCATTGTCCTTGCTTTTTATGGAGAGGTAAGTGTATACGATGCTGATCAAACCAAAAGACTAACATGTTTAGGATTGCTATAAGGCAAACGCTTGGTAACTAATTAAGTAATCTATAATTCATTTACGATAAGAAATTATTAGTGGAGTTATTTACGAGTCAAATGCTATTGGTAGTACTATAAGTTATGATTTTAGATTCTGGAGTACATACTTCAGTTCTAATAAGCAGCCAAAATAACTTAATGGTAAGGTTAATAAAATAAGTTTTTGTTCGGGATATAAACAGATTAGTCACTCTCCTCTGCACTTTCACTACTGCTACTTTCATCCACGTCTGCAGCGATATCATTAATAAACTCTTTTGGCCTGGCAGTTGTTAGATAATTCGTATAGGTATATATACATATAAAAAAAAGGAACTTACCAGTAAGATTGTTTTTCCCAGTTTTTTAGTGGGTGCTGGACCACGTATACAATAGAACCATCAATTTTGTTTTGTTGATCTGTAAATTCAGACTTGTCTACTACGACATATCCACCTCGTTTAATCCATGCTTTACTCCGATATTTTGCAGGCATTTCGACGAGTAATTCTTTCCCACTGGGCTCACAAACTGTGAATAATGCTGAACCCCTAAGTTGCAATACTCTAGCAACAACTTGATCCTTGTCCAAAGATTCTGGAGGGTCAAACGACAACTGAGACGAAACCTTTTTTGCCATTTTTTATTTTGTTATGTACACCTTATTAAAAACTAACCTTATTAAGTTCAATTGGTTTAATGCCAGGTACTGTGTAGTGACCTCGATAAAACATTAAGCACTTCTAGGAGTATCAAACGAAGGCAATGTAAATATAGGAAAATTGATAAATCCTTTTACAGAAGGATAAGCATATAATTTATAATTTAAATTCTTACGAAGATATTTTTAAATCATTTGTTTCTGAATATTTGTTGCACCAGTAACCCATGCGTATATTTTTTATTTAATTATTGTAGTTATGTGAATGTATCAGAAAAATTATCATCAAATTGTTCTTCATAATCCATATCGTCTCGATATTCCTCGTCACTGTCGTTCAATGCTGTATTTTCTAAAAGTCGACGCTTTTGTGCACGTTCATCTTCTTCTTGTGAAAGAATCTTTAACCTGGCTTCTTCCTCTGGTAGGGGCTGCGATTCACACTTGCGAAGATGTTCATCACGAATTTGGGCGGCACGAACATTATAGGCATTAATCTGTCTTTGGTATTCTTCCAAACGACTGGAATAATTTGCTCTCCTAGCAGTGACCTCATCAACCCAGGGTTGTTTTCCCAAATCATCGAGAGCTCTCCAAGTCTTCCCAAGCTTGGCCCTAATTTCATTCTTAGTAGCTCGTGTTTCAGGGTCGCCAGTGCTTCTTTGCTTTTCTTGGTCTGCCAAAGCTCTGCACACATGCCATTGAGTTTTTTGATATATCAAGTATGGATTAGCACTTGGTCTAGCAGGGGCGGTAGGGCGAGTGCCAAGCAGCTCAGCTATTAGAAGCTCACATTCTTGTTCTTCTTTTTCAAGTCTCTGCTTTCTCAATCTAAGGTAGTCATGGTAATAATTGAGAGCTTTATCGTCATCATTATCCTTCCTTCTAGTGTCATACGTCTGTCCTGCTGATCGTTTACGACTTGATTCGGATCCTTCAAGTTTTTCTTCCACTATCAATGTACTAGGAACAGCAACGTCTCCAATTAAAGAACTAAGAATATCTTTAGCAGCCAGTAGACCAGACTGGAATGCCCCTCTTAGAGTCCCAGGGTGGTCTTTCGACAATGCTTCGCTGGCAAAATATACGGTTTCGCCCATACTTTCTCTCAATATTGAATAATCTTCTAAAGATGACTCAGGAGACATGGTATAAGAAGAATGGTTCAAAAACGCATTGTTTTCCCAATTGGTTATAAAAGTCCTTAAAGGTTGCAAGTTCTCCACCTTAAAAATACTGCGAAGTTCAACAAGGATATCGTGAACGATGTCTCTGTCAACGATCTGTTGATGCGCAGGAATATCAACATAAACGCTTAATGATGGTAATCCATATATGTCCGAACAGTCGTTAAAAATATAATTTTTCTTGCTAGACGTTAAAGATCCAAAAATGCTTCTGTTAAGTTCCCAAAACTGCTTTGTAAACAGAAAAACTATTTTTTTACGATTTAACATATAGCATTTATTCAAAGCATTGATTTTGTTCTCTAATATCGCTGGTCGAAATGAAACAGCAGAATTTCGATATTTGTCAATGGGTAGACACATCACCACCTTATCAACTGTTACGGATTGATCATTCGTAAATGACAGTTGGACTTTCTGATCGTCCATATCGACTGACTGGATAGTATGATCAAAGAGAACAGGTAGAGGACTAGGAGTTGTAGCTAGTGCTTCGATCAAGGTTGACATGCCATTTTTAATCGCATACGAAGGGACATCTTCACCAAAAGGAAAATTAAGAGAATTGAATGACGTTGGTTTTATGGATTCTAACGGTGCGTAAGACGATTGTTTTAGGTACTCGACACACCACTCAAAGACTCTGGTTTCGGCAATGGAAAAGTGTAGTAAATGATTAAGATTTCTGAAGGAATCCTCTAAAAAGATTTTTAGTGAATCTTGAGTAGATAAAGGAAAATTATCACCAACCAAATGCCAATCCAAATTCTGAAGAGTAACAATAAACTTTTGTTTGGGGGAGGACACGATATTCAAAAGCTGATCGTTTTTCATGGAAAAGAAATAATCTAGTAAAGACCGAAATAACATCAAAATTCTGTCTATGTACCTCTGATCTATCCGACCTGCTTCGGAATCATACAAAGCCACATTCTGTGTTTGGCGTAGTACTTCGTCTAGTGAAAGTTGTTGCGAGACAATAATATGCAACGGATCATTTTCCAAAAATGGAAATCCATAGAGAAAATCAGACGACAAATTTATTGTACATGTTTGAGGTGTGTCCATTGGAAGCTCAACCTGTTCTTCTTCACTTAATGATTCAATCAGTGATATTTCATGGGAAAATACATGACCTCCTAGACGACTTGATGCCTCGTAAACAATCAATTGCGGCGGCTGCTCACCTCGTGTTGTAAAATCTTGTTCGTACTGGGCAAATAGATTTGCCAATTGGCGTGCACAACTTACTCCAGCCATACCAGCACCAACAACGGCTATCGTTTTCCGAGGAAGATTTTCTCCTGGTTGTAAATTCTGAGAGATGTTTATTGATCCATAGTTAATATATCCATTGCGTGTTAAAAACTCAAAAGCAAGGGATGCCAGAGGAAATGCCATCTTATCGCGGACTATACCCAAAGCTTCATTAAACGACACAAATAGTGTCGGATTTCTATGCCAAAGATAGCATATGCCATTGCGTATTTTCAAATATAGAGACAGCCAATTTGGATTATCTAAAATTTCAGAAAGTAATTCTACTTCTTCGTCTGAAAGAGAGTTAGGAGATAATCCACTGGCAATTGCTGACTCGTAACAGAGTCTTTCGTAGGTAGTCCTTGGAAGCGCAGGGATGCTAGACTTTACGGCGATCGGAGCCTCATTTGACACAAATTGGGTTCCATTACGTTCAAGTGAATTAGCAGTAGCAGGAACGCGTTTACTTTTACGAACGCCATTCACCGACTGTCGGCCTTTTGCATCCATAATTTTTTGTCCCGCTTCGGTATTGAGCATATGCTGGTTTAACAATGATACTTCTTGCTTACCAGAGGCATCAGCTTCTTCGAAATTTTTGGCTATGAGACCATCATGGCCCGACAAACCTATGGGATTGGGTACGGAAGAAGCCAATTGATGTTCGTTTAACTGGCTAAGGTCAAAAATTCCATTGTCTGCCTCAGAGCCAACATTTCGCCTTTCGTTCGAATCTTCCATCGAGTTTTGCCCAAAAATGGCCCATAAAGAAGGGTCCGCTGATTGCGGCGACCCATTGTTCAATACATTAGTAATATCATCCTTTGGAGATAGTTCCATCATTCAAACATTGTAATTCTTTTCTTCTTTTGCTTGTCTTAGGGATATTTCACTTGCCAGGATTCAATTAGTTCTTACTTTGGCGAAACTCAAGTTGTTCCTCAATAAGTAGGCTCTGAAATTGCTGAACACCAATTTTACTTTTATTAAATCGTTTCGTATAATTTATCTCTTACAAAAGATGTCTGAAAAACGCGATACCTGAATACTTGTTTAATATATGGTTTAGGTCACGACGTCCAAAGTTCGATCACTGACGCCCAAAGATGCATCTCCAAAATAATTTTCAATCTGCAATGGTTTTGAACATTTATTCTTAGCTTTCTCTTTATTTTTGGATTATTTTGACATAAGTACTTCATGTCTATGGTGAGTCTCAAGTAAGAACTGCACATGGTACACGTCTCTTAACATAACAACGAAACTAGATATAACAAATTATTAATTGAATTAATTAAAAAGAAATTCATCCAGAAAACCTTTGACATATAATGCTGTACATCATAGTTTAACCTCCAGTACGCTATTTAATAATCACCAACGCTTCTTACAATCGTCACTTCAGCAAATCTTTACTTCAATTCACTTTATTCGAATTCTATCAAATACGTTTAGTTATAACTATTGTTCTTTGTTCATAACTGTTTCATCTATCTCTATTGAAACAGTTTCCTATTTAGTTACTGAATATTCAGACCATTAATTACCTTAGGCGATTTAGCAACCATTTCAGAAGTCTTCTCAGTGGGTTATCAATTTCCCTTATTCATAAGTTATAGCGATAATACAAGACTTTTGTTTCGCTATAGAAGGTTACGGGCTTAGCATGAAGCTACTGTCATCATATATCTTAAACTTCTTCTTCTTCTTGACTACATTTGTACGTATTGCAACCGCTTTCTCATTTCATCAGAAGCCTTTTCAAATGCAAACTACTCACGAACCTCGTTTGTTTGAGCTATTAGCTGGTTCAAGGGATTGCAACATTTTTTCAGATATTCTTATGCAATTTTCTGAGCTTGTTGAGAGACTACAAAGTAGTAATGAAAATACTACGCTCTTGGTACCCACGGATTTAGCGTTCCAAAATATGAAAGTAAAGCCATGGAAGTTGGATACGATAGAAGCGGAATTTGAGATGCCTTCTGAACCAGTTCATATCACTGAAGACCAAGCTCAAGGAAATTTGCATCATTTCATTAAATCCCACTTCATCTCTGCCAGTCCTTCTCATGGTAATGGAGAATATAAGTCATTAAGTGGATCAACCATAAATGTTATTAAACAAAAAGATAATCTTTACCTAGATGATTCAGTACAAGTGCTTTCTATTAAAAGAGCAAGCAATGGTGAAATGTGGATTCTAAACAATACTTTATCTGCACCAGGTGTTCGAAAGCAAGTATAAGAAACTACCAATACTTCCTAATCCGAGGTTGAGAAGCATTCCATGTGCAAAAAAGGGATCTGAAAGTCGCATCCATAAGCCAATTATTACTGATCCAGCAGCGCTTGCAACTATTAAGGAGACAACCCACATATTTAATCCATATACTGGTACGATCAATAAATCTTCACCCCCGTGAACTTTCTTTTGATGATAGCGTTCATACACAGACCGGCATCCTGGATGAGTGTCAATTTTTCGAACTACTACCTCCTTTCGCATAACTTTTTCGCTCAAAGGATTCCACCAATGTTTGGGACGTAATACATAGTCATATTCCGGACCGAATGAAATACCTTGTAACAAATAGAAAATAGAGGGACGGTTATCACTGCTGAAATGTTGAGCATATGCTTCTATTGTGTGATTGTCATCTTCGTCAGTCATGTTTAGTCGCCATTTGCCGTACTGTTTGTGGTATAAACAAATGCTCACAGAACTATTTGCAGATTCCGATGCAAAGCCCCCTTGTCTGTTTGGAAAAACTGGATCTGGTTTTGTAGAAACAACTGATTCAGTAGGGGATGCACCGTCGGATGGCGATACAATCGTTCTATCCGTGACTGACTGTGGTGTTAAAGGAGTTTGGACATGGAATTCTTGAGTATAAACTTGTAAATGTTGTCCTTTCGCACCATTGGGTTTTTCAAAAGCTTCACTGTGTAAACTACGTGCAAGCTGGCTGTCAGAATCGGAAGGATAATACTCTGATTGTCTTTCTTCATCATTTTCATAAAGTCTTGGTTTTTCAGATACGCGGGAACCTTCTTCTATTGACGAGTTCCTCGTCAAAGGCTTTTTCGACTGATTTTCAGTTAAGCCAGGTAGATCACCTTCGTTGGTCTGCAAATCGAAGCCAGCATCATTCTTTTCTTGTAATTCGCTACGAGTATCCTGATGCTGAACCTGTAAATCGTCACGACTTTCTTGATCAATGTCGGAATTACTGGCAACCGATTTCGACATCTTTATTATCTTCGAAATTTGCAGCCCACGTACCAAAAAAACAGGCTATCCAAAAAATAAGAAAAGAAAAGGAAGGTCTTTTTCCTACCTTTTTCTTGAAATGAGGTTGGGTTTTGGCCAATTCAAATCCGTGGTATACTTCATATAAACAAAAACAAAATGTAAACAAATATTATTTGTTTACAGACGTTGACGCTACTTTCCCAAACCCTATCAAGGTTTGTTGATTACTTTGTTTACTCATCATTTTTTATTTATATTGTGTTGTTATGATTGTTTGCTGAATCCACATCGACTTGTGAAGTATTATTTATTATGCGTATGCTTCTCATCCCTCCTAGTTCACTAAGATCCCTCACGTCTTTATTCTTATGTTCTGGATCTCTAATTATGTATTTATATATATTATTCGCTCTGTTATGAATTCTATTCCTATTTCTCGTGATGTCAAGCACTGTCGTGTAGTGTAGGGTAAATGTCTATAAGCAAAATATTATTAATTTAAAATCTTGGCAAAGAAAAAGAAAAAAATTTCAGTTAATGAGAGTTTTACGAAATGGTAATTATCGGCTCTGCACGATGAAGAAGTTCCATGCCAAAGACTGGTGTAAGAACTCAAAGCGTTGGTCATGTAAACAATTTTAGACTTGAGAGAAAAGCTATATATAATAAATATCAAAAATAACTGAACATAAAAATATAATGAGTAAATTCAGTATTGCCAGTCAACCCTCTCATCAATCACTTTCAACCAAGTACTTGTCCTGCAAACTGACACTACTAACATACGATTACACAGAACCTTACAACATCGATATGTATTAGATTGAAGAAATAACTGTATAAAGATTTTTAAAATTAAAGCATTGTTTAAATCCTTTTCTTCATTTAATAATATTGAATCTTGTCACGATGCGAATGTCTAGTATTGCTTTACGAATTTCACCAAAAGGTATTCGTAGGTTTGCTTCCCAGTCGAATATACCAAAATCGGATTATGATATTACAATTGTTGGAACGGGTCCCGTTGGACTGGCCTTAGCTGCAGGATTACAAACTAATCCTTATACGCGGTCATTAAAAGTAGCTATTTTAGACAACCAAAATACTATGAAGATTCAAGATTGGAATCCCACTTCATATTCGAACCGCTGTGTGTCTGTGATGTCTCGCAGTCGAAAATTCTTTGAAAGGATCGGAGCATGGGATCTAATGCGCAAAGAAAGATTGCAACCCTTTCAACATATCGTTGCTTATGATGGGATAACTAATTCAAAAGTACACTTTGATCAACCAAAGGATACTGAGCCGATGGCTTTCATGGCTGAAAATGTGAACTTGCAATACGGTTTGTTGCGGTCGATTTTAAAACGAAAGGATCTCCATCAAGACAAATTTGATTTTTTAGTCCCTTGTAATATTGAAGGAATAACGAGAGATGAACATACTAACATACCTTGTATACACACATCAACTCATGGAATACTTCGCACACGATTGTTGGTTGGCGCTGATGGTAGAAACTCTGTAGTCCGCCAATTTGCCAAAATACAAATGCCCGGATGGGCATATTCCGCTCATGGTGTTGTTGGAACATTACGAGTTTCCCAAAACAATTTACCTTCGGTTGCTTTTCAGCGCTTCCTGCCTACGGGACCTTTGGCATACCTCCCTCTTCCAGGACACAATGCTACGTTTGTTTGGTCTATCCGTTCAGAATTAGCAAAGAAACTGCTTGTTTTACCTGAGCCCATATTCGTCAAACTTTTAAACGCCGCTTTTCTCTTAGATCAGGTTGATTTAAATTATATTTTAAAGATGGATTTTAATAAGCCTAATAACTTGGAAAAGCAGCTGGACTGGAGGATTGGAACTAAGGGGCGTTCTTTATCATCCGACAGACCTCCTCTAGTTACAGAAATTGTTCCTAATACACGCGCATCATTTCCTCTTCGTATGGCTCATGTCGATGAATATGTAAAAGATAACATTGCATTGTGTGGTGATGCTGCTCATAACACTCACCCGCTTGCTGGACAGGGAATGAACACCGGAATACAAGATGCCGAAGCCTTGACAAATGCTCTTTCTTATGCTATTCAACACGGCCAAGATCCTGGTAGTATGTTCACGCTTCAGCCTTACTTTAAAAATCGTTACTTTAAGAATCACGTTTATCTTGGCACCGCCGATAAGTTTCATAAACTATATGCTTTCGATAATTGTTTTGTCAGCGGTATACGTTCCCTCGGCATGTCACTCCTCGATCGTAGTTCCATGTTAAAACAAGCTGTTCTTTCCTCAGTCGCCAAAGGAATATAGACGCTATTCAGTCAATGGATTACTGTTGATTATGTTCACAGTACAATAATGAAACATTAATGTATTCTCTCACTTTATTATTAGTTATACAATAAAATGGGAAAACATATTTAAACTACTTAATTTTTGGCATGCTTGTTCGAAATACATCACTCAACGTACGCTAATAAAATAAAACGATTTATTTCATAAATTGACATGGCAGTACTTAAAGTATCTAAAACATAAAAAAATGATAGTAAAGGGCTAAAGTTTATTTTCGATTGCAAAAATTTGGAAGTCATTATATGTACATCGGATGCCCTTTTTACCAGTCCTCTTCATCATCGCTACCTCGAACAGCTGATGCGCGCATACGAAGTGCATCGGCGAGTGAACCAGCTAAGTTGTTTACTCCAGAACTAGAATCACCGTTGTTAACAGGTGGTTCAGCGGTCACGGAACCCTTGCTTTCAGTTACGTATGTTGCGGGTACCCATCCTTCTAATCCATTCTTGACAGCAAGCCACCATCCACTAGGCTCCTTGAGTACAATCTCAAGTATCTCATCTTTCTTTATGGACATCTCATTGGCACTTCGGCCAGTGAAATCATATAGAGCAATGTAAAGTGGTTTTTGAGGAGCAGCAGGTGGTACTGGTGGTGGAGGAGCGGGGGGAGCTTGACCAGTAGTCGCAGGGGCAACTGGCTTAGTAGCAGCAGGAGACTTAATAGGCTGTGGAGCGGTCGAAGGAGAATATGTTTGCTCCTCAGGAAATATCTGCGTGGTTTGGTTAATTTCATACAAACCGGGAACTGAAGGAGGCGATGGCTGAGCTGGTTTCGCCTGAGACACCGGTGCAGCAGGTTTATTCTGCAAAGGTTGAGGTTGCTGTCTTGGCTGTGGTTTGGGTTGAGCTGCTCTCTTCACTGGTGCCGGTTTTGTAGCTACCTTTGTAGGGGGCTGTCTCACGGTTGGAGATACACCGCTAGCAAGACGAGGGAATGGTTTGCTAACACTATTTGGAGGCAAACCAGTTCCAACACGAATGGTGCTACTCTTATAATAATCATAATCATTTGCCGTTTCCTCTTTCTGTGTTTTAACGGTTAAAGTCTTTCCTTGTTTACGGCAATATTCAATGGTTGGGCCCACAACAACTTGAATTTGGCGATTGATGCTGCGAAGAATCGTAATCAATTCAGTCTTGAAAAAGCAACGCAAAAACATATCACCGTCCGGACTGGATTTATTTCGTACTGCAACCCAATCATCCTGTAAGTTTGTCAAGTTGACCGAATCAATAGATGCAACAGGGAATTTCTTTTCGACTTGCTGCGTAAGTTGATGATCAACAATTTTAGTAATAACCAAGTACAGAGCTTTTTTGGTTAAAACAAGCTGACGAGGAGAGGGTTTAGAAGAACGGCCTAATTTATGAACGAGCACCTCGCAACGCATGGAGAATATCACGACATCACCAGAACTTAAACCGCAAGTACTCCATAAAGTACCATTAGGTTTGGAGGCTGATAAGTAATCGCCGTGGAACTTTCGAGATCCTAACATACTATATCTTCTTCGCTCCTTCTTCCCTTGTAAAAGTTTTGAGCCTTCATCGCG
The DNA here is from genome assembly GCA_029532395.1 of Schizosaccharomyces lindneri. Lineage (NCBI taxonomy): Eukaryota > Fungi > Ascomycota > Schizosaccharomycetes > Schizosaccharomycetales > Schizosaccharomycetaceae > Schizosaccharomyces > Schizosaccharomyces lindneri. The sequence goes on along the minus strand of JARFMH010000015.1, from coordinate 15,648 downwards.
AACCCGCTGAAGCTCAACATTCACTTTATTACGATTCCAGAGCTTCTGGATAGAAGAAGCTGCCTCTGATCTTCTTCTGACATAAGCACGCCAGGCCCGTTGAATTCTTATGGCCATACTATCCCAAAATTTATCACGCATGTCCTCTAAAGCAAAAAGCGTTTCAGGATTTTTTATAAACACTTTGCTAGTACCCATCTGATATTCAGTAGGGGGGATATTAGTATCCTTCAAAATTTGTTCGCAAGCAGTTGTATCATCACCTTGCCAAGTATATTCACCAGCATAGCTAGTTTTATTGCTCAAGACGGAAAAGCGTTGGGCGAACGTATCAAATGCTTGGCGATAAGCAAAACCAGCACGTCGAATACGAATATTTTCCTGAAGACCAAGATACTTGACTTGATGTAATACCATACGAGTGTCATAGTCCTGAGGTGACTTTGTTTGATTTGGTTTAATCGTACGAATATATGATGGTTGACATTTCATCAAAGTATCAACCAGGTCATTCGCAGAGGCTTTGATGCGATCACCAGCTGTAGGAGGACGGCGTCTGGCATTCGTTTCTTGAGGAGCAGGGAAAATAGACTTCAAGAAGTTGTTACCCGATGAGTGTACAAGGTTCAAAATATCTGTAGCCAACTGATCTTTGTTCTTATCAGTCATGCCCATTGTATCGTAAGTAACATCACCAGCGTAGTGCTTGACAATAAACTGAGTTTGTCTCGGTTCAAAGTGAGGGTTGCTGGAAAGGAAGTTCAAGCGCTGGGCAAAAGCATTATCAGCAGCAGACGAATCAGCATGGGCGGTAGCTATAGCATCGTTCATAGCAGCAAAGAGACCAGGGGGTCTCTTAGATTCAATTAAATCACAAACAACTTTGTTGTTAAAATACTTAATAGGAGTCCACTCAATCTGTTCACGAACGTATTCCTCTTGTTCGGTTTTGAGTGTGAGTTCAATAAAAATTTGTTGTAACTTTTCATTAACGTAATTAATGCAAAGTTGCTCGAAAGAGTTGTGCTCGAAAATCTCAAAACCATAAATATCAAGAATACCTATCGAAGTGTTCGCGGATCTATCTGAAGTAACCAATGCTTTGTTAACGCGCTCCACAATCCAATCAAAAAGACAATTATAGAGAGCCATAGCCAAAGCATCCCGGACAGCTAATGCTTGGGTTGGGTTGAGAGGGACTTCATAAACGGATCCTCTTCTGGAACCATGTTGTGTTTGCATGATCCTAATAGTCAAAGCCTTCTCGATTAAAGGAGCAGAAGCACCAATTAGATATCCTAAAAATTCTGAAATGCTTTTGTCGGTAATTACACTACCACCGTCGGGGCCCTCTTGAAACTGAATATTACCAAGCCATAAGATAATCGCAATTATTTTAAAGATCTCGTCCTGCTCAGTTTCTGTAATACCAATTACTTGCATCGCATTTATTGTGCCTTGGAAGTCTCTCTCATCAGACATACCATCAACAGAATAACATTGACTTGCCGAGGTGTAAAGATAGCTTTCGGGTCCTTGAATTCCGTATGCATCACGATATTTTTGAGGGGCACTCTTTGTGAATTGATAGAATATATGGAAATTTCTCTCATTTCGAACTTGATGAACAATACGATTTTTTTCCAAAAGATAGTTCGTAATTTTAGCACCAATTGGAGCACCCGAAGGATTAAAAATCATTTCAAGATATTTTCCATGACGGGAGGAGTTATTATTGCGTAGCGTTTTAGCACAACCAAAACTTTCAAGTAGGGGGTTGGTTGCCAAGATAATTTCGGATACCTTTTCAATTTCTGTACCAACAGACTTTGAAACATGAGTAATATATTGCATAATTTGCTTGGCAGCTTCAGTTTTACCAGCACCAGATTCACCTGAAATAATAATACATTGATTTTCGTGATACGACTTCATTTGATAATAGGCATTTTCTGCAATTGCATATACATGAGGAGACGTTTCAAGTCTATTTTTACCTTGATAAGACTTCAGAACATCCATAGTATAAATGCCCAAATCACGAAAGGGGTTCACTGAAATCAACACATGTCCAATGTATGTATAAATTTCACCATTACGGAAACGAAGTTCTAAGTTTTTATTAATTTCATCTTCAGAAATCTTGGAAAGCAATGTTAAATCATCTACGCCAACAGTTTTCTTGCGGTTGCCTTGGAAAACAGCTTTTCGGACGCCTGTGGATTGCCCAGTACCACTTGGGGCCTTAGCGTCCGCAACCTTCGTGCGGTTCACTCTCTTTATAATGGCCTAAAAAGAATTAGAAAATAAACCCAAAAATTAACCATCCATACCATATAAACTACAACTTGAGGCCTAACAAAAAGATAGGTTAACGACAAGTTGCAGTCTTACGTTTACTAAGTCAAGTAGCGGCCCAAGTAACAACCCAGTTCCGTAACGTAAAACATTACACACCGTTAGCGAATATCAAGATAGAAATTAGAAAATACTACAATTTCTTGATGCGGCTTGGATTTACCTTCCAACGGATCGATTTTCTAAATGGGATGCATATAGTCAACTAATATATACAACTAAAACTGTTATGTTGAAAACTTACGAATCTGTTTATTAGAGCGTAGAACTATCCTCTTGCATACTGTAAGGAATATTATTCAATCCATCTGTGCAAATAGTAGTTATTCTATTGGCAAAATTTTGTTAAGAAAGCGATAAAAGTAAAGAAAAGGTTTCGAAAATGAAGGTTAGTATACTCATTTAAACGACGTTTGCGCTTAGTGTTCCAAATCATAAAATAGAAGATGAGTGCCGATTATAAAAAACGCCATTTATCTATTAAAGTAAGCAATGTGAGACTGAGTTTTCTCATAAAGCGTATGTGGTCTTTGAAGTCATAGAAAATCCTTTAAGCAGCAACTAAAGATCCTAACGTAAGGGCAATTCCTTGGGTCTTAGAGCGAATTCGAACATGGCCAGAAATAGGGCCGTCTGTAGATTTCTCAACACTCAAACTCATCAGTGCATCCTCTCCAAATATACTACGGGCGTACAAATTGGCACTCAAGAAACCACAGTCTCCCCGCAGACTGGCGTCAGGAGTAAGACAATTCATATTCGTCTTCTTCATTAGTTTATGCAAAAATTCCATTAAGTTTATATTTTCATTGGACGAGATATCAACCTTGTTCTCCCATTCAAATTCAGTCCACATGCTACGGAACTTGGATTCGGGACAACTGGCTGGTTTAATATAATCCATCAAATTCAGAGAAATGCTGCTCAAATTAACCACGCGATCTTCTTCAGAAGCTTTACCGCCAAAAGAAACAGCACCAAAGATTACACCTGAATCAGTAGAGGAAACCTTTATAGTGGCTTGAACAGAATTAAATGCTCTGGGTGCCAAATTAAGCGGGGATGGTCGTTCGACAATTTTGAGGTCACCTAAGGTGGCTAGTTCTAAGCAAAGATTCTGCAAAGTACTATCGGTACGATTAACTATAAGGATGTCCAAAATAATATCGAACTGTTGAATCTTCACGTATGCTTCAACGTATACCGGGTCCGTATAACCAGTTAATGACACAACATGATCTAATTTGGAGGACAGATCTTCCACAACAATACCGTCGCTGGCTGCTTGAATCACATCAGCCTCAAAAGAGGCTTCAGCTTTCTGCTCAATGGCTCTGCTGAGTTGTCGAATGCTGAGGGTATCATCAGGCTGCATAGCGTTACGTTCATTGATGAGAGAAGCTTCGGCCTTTTGACGTTTTTCATTCTCTACGACAATGTGAGAAAATGCGTTCTTAGTATCTTCAAGGAAGACCTTCTGTAGTGGTTGAAACCCTTCAAAGGAATAAAGAACTTTAATGCAACTTAATATACGCTCAATTGAATCATCATCGATTGTATATTTGACAAATTTCGATTGTCCCACGCGGATAATGGATGTCATAATTAACGTTGCTTCAGCGCGAAGAGCATTTAACCTCTCAAGATTGTCTGAAATTTGGTGAAAACGCATTACAAGCTTCGTAAGAGCAGAAGCTAATACTGTCGCCAAATAGTAATCACCACCTAAAATTTGAGTCCTCAAAGGAGGCTTTTTAGATGCTCTCACAGCTTCAAGTCTAGCCGCGTTAAGTGACTCACTTGTCACAGCACTTTCAGTAGCGTAGGTTCCATCCGCAAGAATTTTTCGACTTGAAGAGGGCGCCGTTTGAACATCAACAAGCAACTCTTGCTCCTGACGATCTGAAACATCGTTTAGAAGCTGCTCCTCTGAAGCCAAAATTGGAATTTCACCAATACTTGCTCGAATGCTCTTCCAAGCAGTTCTTATATCAGCTTCAGTAAGGCAATACTCACCAGCAATCCAAACAACTCCCCGGAAAATCTTTCCTGCACGGAATTCCTTTAAGGAAAGTAAAAGTTTGGTAAGGTTTGCAGAACGGAGTTCGGGAAACTTTTCCATAACTTCTTTTACAAAAGACAAAACACTTGACGCAGATTTACTTTGAAAATCAGAAATGTGACTTAAGAGATATTGTATCGCGGTAGCAGCTGTTTGTGGGAAAGTAATTGCACAATGGTGGATTGCTTCCGTGAGAGCGCGACGACGAGCATCTTCATTTTCAGATTCACCATTGGATTTAGACAGCTCCTTTTGAAGTTGCTCTAAGATATCATCAACGTTTCTAGTGGTAACTAAACCCAAAATAATGGAAATAGCCTTTTCGCAAACATCGAAATCAGTACTGGCGAGGAATGGAAGAACGTCGGTGACGATGTCATCAAGTCCGGACTTTACATGATGAACGAGATCGGAAATTCTATCGAGCATAATAAGCTTGGCATTGTTGTCTGCTTCGCGAGTAGCGAGATCCAAAAGCCGGGATGCAGCGGTCTTAATAATTTGAATGTTTGTCGTCATATTCATTAATGAAGTTGAAGCTTCAAAAACAACACTACTGGAATTGACGTGTAAGAGCTCTAACAGAAGCGAGAAATACTTGGTTTTGTCGGGTGAGTTGACAATGACGATCTTCCGAATAAATTCGATAACGATTAAAAGAGAAGAGGCGTTAAGGGAAGTAATATGATCAAAATTATTCGTAAGCCACAATGCAGCATGTTCAGGATCAATGGTACATAAAACAATTAGAGCATTGCGTTTGCAAGTTCCTTCGGTTTCCACAACGAGTACATCCTCGATTAAAGATGCAGCGTCGGGAATTAGGTGTGAAGAAGTCTGGTAGATACTAAACACACTCATGATTGCATTTTTACGGACATAGGCATGACGATGTTCCAAGCATTGGCGAACCGTAGGAATTAGAGGTTCCAAAAGTTCCGGTTCATTCAACTTACAAAGAAACCGCAAAGTAGCTCCACGAATATACTCATTTGGATGCTGAAGATCATTTCGAAAGGAATTACAGGCCAATATCATTTCCTGTTTCATCGTACCATCACTGTTGTATTTCGGGCAGATTTCCCAGTAATAGTATAAAAGCTTTTTGAGTTCTTTATTCCTAGAAGGCATCACGAAGCGGATAACATGCATTAGAACAGAAGATAAAGGATCTCCATTAATGATTATCCGTAGGATTGTTTTCATTGCACTGATTTTAACAAAGTCATTTTTGGATTCCAAGGCCGTCTTCAACTGGTCACTAGAAGGAGTCTCTAAGAAAGAATCTTGCTGAACAAGTGTCCAACAAGACATTTTTGGTAATTTATATGAACTTGAAAGCAAGCACACTTGGGAGGAGTACTAAGGGCACGGTGGTAGGTATGGCCTGAAGTTGGGAGTGTACTGTCGTGCAGTACTGTAATGGCGGTTTACCAACAGTCGAATACATCAATGCATTCATAAATATCTACTAATAATGGTTTCTGTTTTATTTTTTTGGAATTAGTTTTTCTTTCTTTTGTAAACACTTCTATTTTTCATTTGGTTTGTTCTATCCTCCGTACTACCAAATTGACTATAATTGAGAATTCGGCTTTTATTTATTAATTAGAGTGGTTCTGGGATCCGTAATGTTTTAAAAACTTTTTGGTAGTTTCCAATATTTTCAGGATTCATTTCTCATTACTGTTTAGAGTCGTAAACAAACATCCTTGGAGCAAATAGTTCGACCATCTCACTTGGGGTTTTGGTCTTAAAGGAAGAGTAATCAAGTACAATATAAAACAGTTACTCACATTCTCACCCTCACATGTCTATGAATTATAAATATTGGAAAACTTAGTTAGCTTGACACAGGTCTCCTTGGGTTTCATTAGTAAATAAAGCCATACATAACAGGTTATACAATCATTGTTTAGCTGCTACAGAAACATAAGTAATGTAATGTAGTGTTTCTATTGTAATAGACATGAAATGTATAGTTGAGTTTGTTCTTATAGTCGAGATGTACTATGCAATGTTACATAGGACGTCTCTTCATACTCAGAGGACAGAGACACTATGTTAAAAATAAACATCTATACTAATATGCTTTTCATGCGTTTCTTTTTGCCTATGTCGCCTCTTCTTCCGTGATGACTGCATCCCATTTTGACACTAGGTATGATTTTTCCACCACAAGCTAGAATGGCACTTACTCCAGAAATTGTTTCGGCGAAGTTGGTGACCTTAAATGAGACCCAGGAAAGCATAACAGGGATCGCACATTGGGTTATTTATCACAAACGATATGCGAACGAAATTATTCAACTTTGGCTAGAATCACTGCGCGAAGGTTTGCAACTATAAAGACATCACCGTCAAATTCAGTTCATTAACATACTCAGCACCCTCTAATAAAAAATTACTTTTATTGTATTTGATTAATGAAGTCGTCCAACAGTCTCGTGTGAAAAAAATCACTGATTTAATTGACGCTGTCGCGCCGGTACGTGTAACCTCTAAAGGAAGCCCGTCGTCGGTAAAATAAAACTTCATTTAACTAACTCTTCTTTTTCTAATTTAGTTCGTTGTCGAAGCTGTTTCACAAGCATATGCAAGTGTTCCCTCTACCATCAAAACAAAGATTAAATACGTATACGATGTTTGGTGCCAAAGAGCGATATTTTCAAAAAAAATTCTATCAGATCTTCAAAACAAATTCATGGAAGCCGATTACAATCGCCTTGGTCAACCTTCAGCTGTCGATCAACCCGAATGGGTAAGCAATTTTATTCGCTCTTTCACAGACGATATAAATTCTGACTTTTTTGTTTTAGTTGTCTCTTTCTAGACGCTTCGTAGACGCATCAATTTACGCGAAATCTTCTGCAACAACCAAAAGCGCTGTTGATGTCTTGTACAAGTCGTATGAAGAAAAATCGTCCGATGACCCAGAATTAAATGAAAAGTTTAAAGCTCAACTTGTGAATGCCGTATCGTCTTGCGAAAGAACACATCGCCTCAGCGTTGAATCTCGTCTGGCTTTAATATCCTCATTAGAAACATTGTTGGATAATCAAAGGCAGCAAGTACAGAGAGAAGAAGCAAACATCTCAGAATTGACAAGTATACTTGCAGTCGTCGAAGGAAAAAACCCTTCTATCAATCAAAACCTTATAGACGCCAGCAACTCAACAGATCCTAGCTATAACAGTGATGATGCATATTCTCCTGAAGTAGACTCTTATTCTCCTCCTATTGATCATGCTCCTTACTCAACTGATCTTCATCCTGTCGAGCCAACCTTTTCTCCACTTCCTCCTTCAGTTGCTTCAACCCACAGCGAGAAAAATAATACCAGCGAAAATCCGTCGAACGAAAATGTGGAACATGAACAAAAAGAACCAACAGACGGTTTTCAAAATTTTCAAAAAGAGGGATCAGCTTCCTCTGAAGATTCTATAGCTGCAGGACTTTATCCTGACAATTAATATTTAATTTTTCTTCTAATTCACCGACTTTTTAGTTTATAATTTCTTGCGATATAAAACATAAGTATCTTTTTTTTTTAATTACAGATTACTCATTGACGTACTTCAAACTTCCACCCTTAATGTACTAGAATACGCATTTACTTCAGTTATTTGAAAACCTATAAAGTATCAAAATAATGTGAATTGATGTTTCAAGATAAAAATTTTTTGGATAATAATGAGCAAAGTCAACAGAAAGTTACTGAAAAGCCGAAGTTTTTGCGACCCGTTAAGTATTCAAACACCAATACGAACAATTCCTCCAAAAGAGCTTTAATTGAGGAAACAAATATACAAAAAAATAATTCACTATCCAATTATTCGCGTCTTTTTGAGTTAGAGGTGAATTCCGTATTATATCCAAGCAATCAAAAGTCATTTTACTGCCTACCAATTGAATCCGAAACCGGGTTTGTTTATAAATATGATCCCCAAATTGAATTGGACTGGATAATCAAAAAGCAACTACCTTCTGGTCATCTGAGAGACGTCTTCTTAGTTGCAAGTTCAAAGGGTTCCTCAGAAACGCATCCTCTTATAATAAAAAAGCTTTTGTGCAATTCAAATCCCCAAAAATCATCTACTTCTTTCAAGGGGTTCTTACAGGAAGTTAAGGTACTATCTTCTTTACGACACTGTGGAATTGTAAACCTCATCAATTATTACCTTTCTCCTTCAGATGTTCTATTAGCAGAATCATTTTATGAAGGAGGTGACCTCTACGAATGCACCAGATTTAACTACTCAAGTTTTTCTCCAAACTTTGTAGCTAGAATCTTTGGTGAAATCGTTCAGGCTGTCGCATTTTTGCACGACCAACTTCTTGTGCACCGTGATCTAAAACTGGAAAATATATTACTAACTAAAAAGTATAAAGATCTTGAGGGTGCTAAAGATTTAAAATCTTTTCAACTTCCGTTAATCAAGATTTCTGATTTTGAATTCTCTAAATTTGTCGATAAAGAAAGTCATATTGTGCAATCCGAATGTGGAAGCCCCGAATACGCAGCTCCGGAAGTCTACCTTGGTATTGCCCATGACGGATATAAAGCTGATTGCTGGTCACTGGGCATCCTTTTATTTGCAATGATGGAGGGCCGCTTGCCTTTTGACGCTGTGCCGCCCTTTGAAGATGAACCTCAGGTACGTATTAAAAGATATATTCAAAGGTTGGTTCGTCTAAGTTATAGTTGGATTCGTTGTAAACCATCAGAAGAACAGGGGCATGAAGTTGCTGGACGTTCCACTAATCGTCCTTTGGATACATGGATTGAAGCACGCGCTTTAGTTCAATCATTACTTATACATAGGGATCATCGTCCTTACTCTGAAGAATTGTTAAGAAATTCATGGATTAGTAATAATTTCAAGTAACCTATAGCTTCGTTAAATAATACGACTTTACGCTCTAGATACTTGATTTGTTACTTTTGTAAAACTCTACATTTAAACATTTACAACATTCAAGAACTGCCGTGCAAAAAATAAACCACTTCTTTCATTGTACCTTGAAAAATTCGTAATTTTGATTTCAAACAAAATTATTAATCATCATCCCAGTTTGGATTAGGTCCAGGAGGTTTAGGACCACCAGCAGGCTTTGACATAACGACTTGGTCAACGTTCAAAATTGTTAACACGGCTTCTGTTGCAAGTCGGATTGCAGAGTGTTTGGCAGCCAACACATCGAACAATTGACCTTCCTTAGCATCCAGAACGCCTTCATCCTCACACTAAAAAGCAAATTGTTAGCATAGTAAGAAATAATTTTTTAACTTACCTCAACGTCAACTCCAATGGATTTACCTCCCTCCTTTTGATGAGCGGCATATAACTTGCTCAAAATATCTGTAGGATCGAGACCTGCATTTTCTGAGATAGTTCTAGGTATAACTTCAAAAGCCTCTCCGTACTGTTTTATAGCATGCTGATAAATTCCTGGGGTCTTTTCACCAATTGAAATAAGTCTAGTACAAAGTTGCATGTCGCTTGCTCCCGCACCGTAGAGTAAGCGGTTATCCTTTACAAGAGCCTTAACAATATTAACACCATCATCTATAGCACGTTCAATATCATCCAAATAAGTCTTAGTAGCACCACGTAAGACAATTGTAGCAGTCCTTGTTATATCTTCAACTTGGCGGAAGACGGTAACACGATCTCCACCAATTTCTATGGTCTCTACAACGTCAACGGATCCCATCTCTTCCGGCATAGGAACACCGACACGAGACAAAGGAGTAGCTCCAACGACACGGCACAAGCGACGAAGATCAAATTTACTAGGGACGCGCACAACTGCAATTTCAAAACGGTTCAAATAATGCAAAACTAAATCATTGACATTTTCACCAGTAACGACAACACGAACACCAGCATCATGAATTTCCTTAATATGAGACTCAATTTGCTCTTCTTCTCCTTTAGAGAAATCAAGCATTTCTTGAGCATTATGCAACAAAACGGTACCCTTAGTCTCGGTTTGAGAAATATCCAATGGACAGGAGAAAACGGCAACTTTAGCCTTCTTAGCCCGTTGGACACTTCCTTCTGGCTGTCTGGGAAGGACCATACCCTTCACAACTTGGGAATTGTAAAGACTTCCACCCATAATCTTCACAACTCGGATGTTATCAACATTAAATTTTGTAGGATCTTTAGGGAGAACAGTAAGGATAGCCTTAGCAACTAAGTCCGAAAGAAAATCTTCGTTGCCATATTGCTTGGAAGAAATACAAGTGCGAATAGCCTTAATCAAATCTCCTTCATGTTCTACTGCTTCAATCTTATCGGCAACAATTTCATCCAATGCTTTTGTGACATGGCTATAAGCCATATCGAATCCTTTTGCGATCTCCGAAGGTGTCAAGCCCATACGAATCATATTTTCAGTCTTAGCTAACAATTCACCACAAAAAACGATTACGAAATTTGCAGCATCACCGAGCTAATGATGTTAGTGAGAAGATCAAAGGTGCGTTTCGAGTGTAGTTCTGCAGAGAACGGTTATCTATACTTACCTCGTTTTCTTGTTGCTTAGTAGCATCAACAACGAGTTTGGCTGCAGGATGAATGACTTCTAGCTCCCTTATAATGGTTGCAGCATCGTTTGTGAGAAATGTTTGCTGAAGATGGTTTACAACTTCATCGGGTTAGCCAACAAAATTGAGAAACATGTTTATTTGGTGTATTCGTACCAATTTTATTTTTTCCATTAGGTCCCAAAGAAGTTCTAGTCTGTTTAAGTTAGTACAACGATCCTCTATATTAAATGAAAAAGCGTCTTTCAAAACACCAACGTACTATTTCAGACAATTCACGAATTGCATGGCAGTTACGAATCACGGCATCTTCGACGCCTTGCATGATTCTATAGCCTTCGCGAAATAATTGAGGCCCAGAGGCCTTAGGAACTCGCAAAGCCATTTCTTTTTGCTTCTAGACAAGGGTTGCGGTCGTGGTAAGAGAAAAGTTACCCTACTACCGATGGAATTTCATTCAACTAGAGTTGTGTTTTCTTTCGTTGTAAGTCGTTAATAGATATTACAGAAACCGGACGCTATGTGGTAGAACTTTTAGCGTATAGCGCACTATGTATTGCTATACTGTAAACAAATCGTTACAAAATGAGATGTTCTTTCTTGCAGACAAAATCAATTGAAAACTTTACAAACAAATCATAAAACAATGAAGCTATACCAACAAAAGTCAATAATGGTATGAAATAAGAAAAAATACAAATGGACAGTAATGCAATCTAACTATGGGATTATACACGTTATTTCTAGGTATCGCTTCTCTTCTTGTCTACTTATTTGGAATAATATTAATAACATTGTTTCTATACTGTACAGTAGTTATAAAGATAAAATACAAAAAACACCAAGTTGCCGTAGGTAGAGAAATCACCGAACAAATCTAGAAAGAAACTTCCTGTGGAAGTCACTTCGCAACATGTCATTTACAAATCCTTGCCTGGGTTGATCATCAACGCCTTTGTGGGTATTTTTAAACACAACGTCTTCATCCCAACGGCGTTTGACTTGAAAAGAACCGGTTGATGAATTGTTTAAGAGTACATTGCCATAAGCTATTTCACGCTCACGTTTCTCTTGTTCTTCTTTTTTTTCTTGCATTTCCTGTCTTTCTTTTTCTTTTTGTCGCTCTTGTTTTATGTTTTCAAGTTCTCGGAGAAGTAGTGCTGTCTCATCTTCTTCATCATCATCCTCGTCAGAACTGGTATCGCTCTCTGAATCTTTCATTTCCTCGTTATTAGTCTTCAATCGATTTTCTTCAGGTAAGTTTGATCCTTCTCCAACATTGTCTTCCACTTCTGAATCACTCTCACTTTCACTAGTATCAGCGTCTTCTTCCAAAGTTTTCCTTAAAAGTGCTTCATAATCCACTTTTTCCTCAGATTCATTTGATTTAGCCTCAGGATTTGCCTCAATGGCAGCTGGTGCTTCAGGACGTTTATCGCTAGCAGCCCCATGCTCGCGATTAGCAAAATGAGAAGCTTCAGCGCGTAGTAATTGGTCTCGAAAATCCTTCTGGGATAATTCTTCTTGCGTTCCTTGCTTCGCTTTTCTGTATTTGAGTTTCAAATGAGCCGGCAATGCACGACTGGCGGTAATTCTTGTCGGTGCCATCTCGGAGGTACCCCGAGCGGGATCAAATTGTGGTCTCTATTTAACATTGTTAGCCTATATTTTAATGAAAAGGATAATTTATAATCGTACATGAGCCGTCGTCATTTTTATTTATAGGTATGTAATTAGATGGTTTGAAGTAGTTACCCCAAACCATTCAAGCAGGATATTACTATATAATTACGAATGATACCATATAACATTAAGGGCTGTAAAACCTCTTTAATATTATTACGTTCTTACGGCCTAAAATATACTGAATCTTACATGTCATCTAGTTCGTTTGGTTAATACAAATAATTAAAAATTATACACTAGAAAAGACTATAGAAATCTGGAGAAGATTCAAATTAACAGGGAGAAAGCCAAGTTAGATTGATAGGTAGTTCAACTTGAGCAACTTCTTCGAAGCGATAAAGTTTTGAAAATTACATGTAGTATCTTCATACGAGTTAGTACTTTTTTTTATATAGTTTTTACAGCGAGAAACAAGCAAAATGGGGGATTATATCCTTTCAATACGTCCTCACTTTTCGGGGTCACCGGTGGATGAAGTTAGCGGTAAGCCTAATTTATATCAAATATCCATTAGTATATTAAGTTTCCACACATCGAAAAGATCGTATTGAAATTGGTATCTAAACATCGATACCTTCATTCCAGGTAAACAAGCGTACAAAATAAATAATATCCAAGTTAAACATATAAGACCGAGAAGTCATAAATTTAAAACTCATGACAACAACCAAAAATAAAACCGCGAAGAAAAGAGCGGTTTAGTACGCAGCTTCTGATATAAAACGACCATAATAGAGAAGCATGGCATAAAATTCACGAGACGTGGGTACAATCTCACGAGCTGGTAGCAAGTATCCCTAAAATGTTGTTAATATTATTACCGATAACTAGATATACTCTGTTACTTACATAGTCACCAACATCGCGAAGACGTATTGTAAATGGCCAGCGAACTTCTGCGTCGAAGTATGCATAGTCAATTGCAGCACCAGGATGATAATGCTTATGAATACCATCGAAAGGTATACATGCCTGTTGGTGAGAATATAGTCGACCGTGTACCTGATGAAGCACTTTCGTTAAACCCATTGCTAGTTCTTGAAAATTTTCGTCATCTGCAGGGAGTAAATCACAGCTATACGCATAAGGCCATAAGACCGACTGAGAATACGAATGTACGTCTAAAAATCCAACGGTACTTTTGTTCTCCTTTGGTAATGTATTTGAAATTAGATTGAACATGGCAAATGTCTCATTGGCCTCAAAAGGTTCATGACCGCCGAATAACTCGTCACAAGGATTTCCTTGCCCATTAAATCCAAATCCCCAATTATTGTCAATGTTAACTCCTTTACAATTTGAATTTTTTACGTTTTGCCTGTTCTTCGTCCAAAAACGATCTTCCGACCAAGTATAAGCATACCCATCCACATTCAGTACAGGTACAATGATCCATTCGTACTTATCAAGCAACTTTCTCACACGATTATCTGAATCATATTGGGCTACCAATTTCCATGCAGAGTAGCATAACGTTGGAATAGAAATCCACTCACGAGCATGAGCAGTACCCTGTAAAATAATTACCTCCTTTTTTTCATCCTTATTTGGTATTCGACCATGAATCCTCAGAGCAAGTATAGATCGGCCTTCAGCGGTGGTACCCAATGAAGTAAGTTCACATAAGTCACTATACATAGATGCTAGTAATCGAAGGTAAGAATTGATAGCTTCAAGATTTTGGTAATTCTTATAAAACTCTTCGGTGTATTGTAGGTATAACTTTGAAAATGGTTCTTGGGGCATGGTTGAAAGAGTATTGAAATCTAAAGGAGGTAGGTTCTTCGTTTCTTGTCTGCTAGGCATGCTGTTGGCAAGTGCCATAGAAACATTCGATATTAAAATTCTATGGTTAGCGATCTCTGAAATCATCTCCTTTGCAGCTTCTCGACGCAGCCGAATATCAGTATAGCGGGAACCCGTATTCCAGATGTCAAGGTCCCGGCTTTCAGCATACAATAGGACCTCCCTAGTCGCATCATTACTTTCATGATAAAACCGAATTACTTGGTCGTTTTCATATTTGGAAGTCATGTCTGCCAATATCCCTGAGGATCCTTCATCAATGACTTCCCAATTCGAACTTTCTGGTTCCCATATAGAATTGTAAAGCTTTTGACTGTTACCAAAATCCAAGTATATACATATAAAAGTGAACAAAAGTATTAATGGTGCACACGTATATGCACAAAGCTTCAACGTTCTACTCATTGTAATCACAGGTGAAGTGGTTCAGGTCGTATAGCTCAATTAAGCATACAGATTACAGACTAATACCTTTAAAAAGGAATATATTCTTAAAGACACTTTTATAGACGTAACAATTCAAATCCATGGATTGACTAGGCATGTTACACTTAACGAACTCTAACGTAATTGTTTGTTAATCAACACTTTTATCTTATCAATCTGTTAACTGTAACCTCTAAATTTCAGATTACAAAATAGCAGGTCCCATATCTAAACCTGTTTGCTTACATATCTTAAAGAATTTCATCAAGTCATGTTAACAGTTTTTAAAGCATCTGAAAAGTCATGAAAAAGATACCATTTAATCAACTACTTTGTCAAAAAAACTAATCGAAAAGCAAGCATTACTAGAACCACAATCAGTTTATAGACACCCACCACGGAGACGAAGCACCAAGTGAAGAGTAGACTCCTTTTGAATGTTGTAGTCAGAAAGAGTGCGTCCATCTTCTAATTGCTTACCAGCAAAAATGAGACGCTGTTGGTCAGGAGGAATTCCTTCCTTGTCTTGAATTTTGCTCTTGACATTATCAATAGTATCAGAAGACTCAACCTCCAAAGTAATGGTCTTACCAGTTAAGGTCTTGACAAAAATCTGCATACCACCACGGAGACGAAGCACCAAGTGAAGAGTAGACTCCTTTTGAATGTTATAGTCGGAAAGAGTGCGTCCATCTTCTAATTGCTTACCAGCAAAAATGAGACGCTGTTGGTCAGGAGGAATTCCTTCCTTGTC